>JAUPMG010079894.1:0-12885 GCA_031762675.1 Pachysandra terminalis | reverse complement strand
ATTTGTGTTGCCACTCTCGTAGAAATACGAGGTGAAGGTTACGCTTGGACTGGAAAACCTATGAAATTGGGAATTCCCGGTCCGGGACGTTACACGTACACACATCCTAAGATGATGCCACGTGTTTGATGGGATTAATTAAGCCTTTTGATCACCAATAGCCCCAGTCACTGTTTTCTTATGCTAAAGAAGAAAGCATGAGATCGTACCTTAGGATAATTTGCATTAAATGCACGTACCTCGAGATAATACGTTTGATCTTTCGAACAGCATGAGTCGAAGGCGCATTAAATGATTGATGATTACTTTTTTAGAGTTTTGTGAACCGCCAAAAATCAATTTTTGAATTTTCTCCCGAGAAACCGCCTTCGTTCTATAAATAGCAGTTTATTTGAAGAAGAAAGCTTCCTGCAACTTGAGTTTTTTGAGCTTTCTTTGAGTTCTTGCTTTCTTGCTTCCTTGTGTTTTTGCCTTCTCGATTTCCTTCTTTCAAAGTTCTTTTTTGCTTCAAGAATCAATGGCTCCCAAGAAAGGTTCAACCAACAAGAAGATGGATTCCAGGCTAGTGGTATCTACCGGACGATTTTGGAATCAGGTGAAGCATCAAAAACCGTCAACAGCTATGCAGATCGGAGAGGATCTGCTAAGCCCATATGAGGAGAATACTTGGCAAGATATAGGCTTCCCTCGTCTTGGCGCTTCACCAGTCTTCCGCTGCGAGAGGGAAGACTTCCCTCTGTCTGAAATTGGGTTTAGATCCCATTTCAGTCTTCCCTATTGATGGCTAGAATTAGTAAAGCACATTCTAGAGAACAAAGAGTACCGGAAGTGGTTGGATGCTGCCGAAGTGTTGGAGGCAATTCAGATCTCTTTGAGCAAATTTCATAGAGACTACAATGGATTGAAAGAGTTTGTCCTCCGGCGGGATCTGGAGGACAATGTCTTTGTGACTGCCTTCGGGATATCACACTGACTTTGGAGGATGTAGCTATCCTCAAGCAGCTCCAAATCATAGGAGAAATTAATCCTGGGAACATCACGCTATCAGAAGGTGAGGCCCAAGATGTCCAAATACTGAAGGAGTGGGCGAAGGCTTCACTTCAGAAGTCGATGCTGAAGGGGAAGGGTACAGGCCTTGGCTCGAAGTACTCGTTGAATGGCTGGCTACGCTATTTCTGGTTTGAAGATGAATCTTATAACCAAAATAGTGTCTCAGTCAAGCGCTATTGGGGACCCAGCGAGCACAACTACGTCCATCTGGAAGCCTTTATTGCCTTCTAGTTGGTAAGATTCGTCTTCGAGGGATATCCAGTAAATAAAGTGAATGAATGGATATTCCCTCTTACTGTGAAGATTGCAAAGGGAATTCGAGTTCCTCTGGCGCCTTTGTTCCAAGGATCGTAATATGAGCACTTGGATTTACTGTGTGAGGATATGACCCGAAGTCGAGGGGAGAGGTTGGTAGAAACATCTGTGGATGCCAACTTCTTACAGCTATTCCTTTGGGAAAAGTACAGCAGGTATAGTCCCTTGAACTTTAGCGCAGTAAATAGGAAGCTTAATCCGCTTGAGATGGAGGTGGCCCCTCGACCTCTACTATGGTCAAGGACATACCCATCAGTGGAACGACGGTCTTCAGTGTTGAATGTGGAGGCGTAGTTCGAATTCCGTCCTTATCGTCGAGGAGGAATTTGTCTGTTGCAGCCTCAGGGTACTATACTGGAAGGGGATTTCCCAAGGAAGGCCATTGACTGGCATACGCTGAAACAAGAAGAAAGAGTGTTTCTGGTAACAGCGTGCTCTGATTATTTGATCAGTCTGGTCCGAGGGTTTGGGAGTGCATATCCAGTATACAACCCCCCCATCGAGTACTCCGACAATTCGGAATGGATCAAATTTCCCCACACCACAACACAGTCACCATCAAGACTTCTGAGTTGGCGATGGCAAGGGTGGGGCAGAGATTCGACCTCACATATGGGTACCAAGGCTTCCCACCAACATGGGCTGCTTTGCCTGCCCCCATAGAGAGGAATGAAATACTGTCTCCTTGGTGGCTGGAATACTGGAGTATTGCTCTTAATCGCCTAGATACCTTCTGCAAGGATATGGCCATGAAGACTTTTTCGGAGTATGGTGGGGCCAAGGAACAAAGGGTGAAGAAAATTGATAAGAATCATCATATTTTCGAAGGCATAAGGCATCCTACTTGTCATAGAGTCCTTGGGCATCTGTTGATTCTTAACTACCGCAAAGGGGAGGAAAGACAAGAAGAAGTTGGGGCTGAAGGAAAGGAAGAGATGCCTGAAAACTTGCCTAAAGGGCAAGTTGAAGAAGAAGAAAAAGAATCCCCAGGAAACTTGCCTGGAGGGCAAGAAGGAGAAGGAGAAGAAGAAGAAGAAGAAGAAGATGAAGTTACCCTGGGAACACTCCTTATCCATATGTCACGACCCAAACCAGAATCCTCGTTGGAGGTTCGGAATTTGGATTCGTAACCTTCACCCCAAACAAAACTTGGGAGTGGCAAGCGATATCTAGCCAAAACGGGCTAAATATAATGGATATTAAGTAAGATTCAGATTATGAGATATTAAAGTTCTTAAATAATATCCAATATGATTTCTCATTATATAAGCAGCGAAATTTACACTAGTCTAGTATTTTCAAATCAATTCTTATTATAATTTAGGTAAAAACCTAAATAATAAATCTTAAAGAAGACTAACGTCTATAGGAGTAAAATATCAGAGTTGTAAGAATACATATATTGGAAATTCTTCAAGGGAAGTTTATAAGGTAAAACTTACATTTAAATCCATATAATAACATTTGAAAGTAATAGATATATTACAAGTCCATGATTAGATGAAATCTAATTAATCGTTCATACAACGGGGAATTTAAATTAAAAACATTTACTATCTATTAAATTACATCAATAAATAAGAATCACGGCCGCATCTTCATCCGGGACTTCATCACGATCTTCATTTAACGTACCTGAAATGTGGTTGCTATAAAGCATGAGCTACACTAGCGAGTAAGTATGATACCTTCAGGAATATATAAGATTATCCTAGAAAACATGCATTTCACAATACTTACAGTCCATACAACAATCAACAAAATCGGATGCATGAGGTCAATTATTTGATTAATGCATGCAATGCACCTACCTTACAACTATCACCACATGTGATCTATGCAACCATTCTAAAATACATGGGGGGTTTGTGTGGATTTCACGTAGACCGATCCACCTTTGGGCAAGCCATGACCCAAAGATAAGACCCTTTCTAATTAGTGACAGTTAATGTTGGTCCCATCATATGATCTCAATCGTACTATCCCAAGGTGCTCACACAGAAACCCCCCCCCCCAATAAATGGACTGAATAGCAAATTATTCTATGTGCGCAACATAATTTCTAGGGGTTTCGACCTAGAGGACATAATCACCTCACCTTATTTTCGATCATAGGGACGAATCCCAAGGCATCACACAGAACTTCCTCAGAGAACCATACACCATTGATCAATTATCAGAGCTCGCTCACATGATTCGGATATTGGGTCTTGCCGCTATAAGGTGCCCTCACCTATCAACTTTCCTCATGTCTCTTGGGATCTACACCTAAGATGCATCCAGCACCATGGAAGAATACAACCGTTGGTCTATTGGGATGATCAGTCCCTCAACCACCTAAATCCAAGTCTCCTCACTTATTACGACCTTCAGGCCATAACACTTTCATGTGTAAATCAGGAGTCCTCAAACTATGGACTTAAGAACCGGGTGTTACTCATAAACCAAATCCATGGTCAGGAGTTAATGTTGTGCGTGTGAGTGGGTGCACATTAACTAAGCATACATTCTTGTGTACATGGTGCATTAGAAATAAATCAAGAACATACATCTGTCTACATTCCCCCACATTGTTACTCAACACCTCATTAATCCACTACAAGATAAAGAACTACACTAACAACATGCTATGTGCGTATAGCCTACTATGCTTTATGCATGACATTGTGTACAGGGTGCATTAAGTATGACATATAATTTCATCATGCATGTTATTATACATAAGTAAAGGGTACATTAAAGTTCAATCAAGACATTTCATATAACTACATTATCATATCACACAAGTTAAAAGACAATAATCATTCAATAATCAATGAGTAGATGTGGCATACAACTAAATGGCATACTACACAAGTAACCCACACTAACTACATTAGGTTTGGTCAAGAACTACAGGTTTGGCGAGATCTTCGGCGTAGACTTCGACGCACTGAGATTTCCTTCGGCGACCTCCTCGGTGGACCTCGCCTAAGATTTAGCGACGTTTCCAGAACTTACTTTCTCGGCGACCCTTTCAGCGTCCTTGTCGGCGCTCCGAAGCCAATTTCGGCGCCCCGAAGCTACCTCGGCGACCTCTTCAATAGACATTCATACTCGGCGACCATTCGGCGTACCGAAGAGTCCGCCCTTGGCCCAGAATTCATGTTCGGCGAGCATTCGGCGTACCGAAGAGTTTGCCGAACGTCACGAACAGGCTACAATCTAGGGGTTTTCTATCATCTTGCTTGCACAACAAAAAGGAAAGCTTCTAACATACATTATTTTACGAAAATCCACTAAAATACAACCCTAGAACCTAACATTAAGTTTAACATCTAAGATCAAGAAAAATCAGCCCATACCTCCTTGAGAATGCAAGAAAATCCAAGGGAAATCCTTAGCAAGGCAACTCTCCCCCCATTTTCTTCTCCTCCAAGCTCTCAAGCCAAAACCCTAGCCTCAAACCCAAAAATGAGAGAAAGATATATGAGATTCTCTTCTCTCTCCTCAAACCAAAACCCTAACACATGCTTCAATCTCAACCCTCAATTTCTCACCACCTAAATCTCAACCCTCCATCTCACTCATCTAATCCTAGCCATCTAAACTTAACCACTCTCATCCTAGCCATTTAAATCTAACCACCCCAACCACTCAAATCTACACCACACAATCATACCCACTATAAATCTAACCCTACACCTCATCACTCACTAAAGAAAAATAACATACTAGCTTAGATCTAAGCCGCACAATCATGCCATTAAATCCTACCCATACACCTCATCAAACAATAGAATTTAGAAGTTTGCCACTCTCTCAACACATAGAGGTTAGATTACTATACATAGCAGTAATATCCAACAATCACATCAAGCTTGATTGCATGGTCGGATCTAATCCGAATCAGTTTAAACAAATCAGTTAATGATCTAGGGATCTCTAGTTTGTCTTTGTGTGATTAAGGACGTTAAGTGATCTAAACTAGATTTACTAAGTGAAATTAACTTATCAATCTAAACAAATTACTATCCTACCCTAAGGTTCTCAGTTATTATTTTTACGAATTATTCAGGTTATTACACCATAGGAGAATGAGAAGTACAAGAGTTTCCCCCTCTCAAAGAGTTTCTCTAGCTTCATTATCTTCGAGGGAGCCAAGTATTCCTCAAGAGCCTGTGATTCCGAAGGAAGCAATTCCTTTGAAGGAGGGTCCCAGTGGTTTACAAGGGCACTCTAAGAGGGTAAAGTCCACTGCTACTCGGACTTTGAAGGTAACAAAGAACTGTCAATTCTTTTTTCATTTCTACTTATGTTATTTGCCTTAACTGATATATTCATATCTTTTCAACAGGAAAGAGCTGGAAGGCAGGATGAGGGTATCGAAGTGAGTGATACTTCGATAGAGCCGCCGAAGTTCCTACCAGTAGGATTCCACCTCCTTTCTCTCGAGAAGGTGTTCCTCCTGGTAATATGAGTAGGATGCCTCCTCCATTCTTTGAGGGTTCTTCCTCTGGTAAGTTTGTTTTCATTATGTGTTTATCATATTGTTGCTTTTCCTTTGACTAACTTTTGTATATTTTATGTAGCTCATCTAGTAGCATTGGAGGAAATTAAAAAAGCTCAGGAGTCTAAAGCTGTTCCTCCTACCTTGCTAAAGAAAGATCATGGCAAGGCTCTCATAGGAGGACAGCAAGAAGAGGCTCCTAATGTCGCGAAGGCTCCTCCTTCTGCAACTGTCATAACCTCTGGTAGTGCTACTGCCAGAAGGGAGGAAAGACAAGAAGCTCCAAGGGAACCCAAAGAGGTCTTCGAAGTTGTTCCTTTAACCATTGTTTATCCCATTTCTGATGTAAATATTGTCCTTTCCCTTTTCGATATTTACTTTGAATGATGCAGAAAACTTAATTTGATTGTTCCTTTTGTAGGATGAAGATGAAATAACTTCCCATGTTCCTTCGAATATTAGAGACGGAACAAGGAGTGTTATGGGGCGGTTCCTCCGGTGCAAACAGAAGCCGAGGCTGCTGCCCAAAATAAAGGTGAGGTTCCATTAGAAACTCCATCCATTCCTGTAGAGGCCACAACTGTACAAAACGAAGTGGTCCCTCCAATACCCGTTGCGTCAGTCCAAGAGTCTGCCATTCCTGCTGCTAACCCTGTGAAGACAAATGTTACCAGAACATTCGAAGCCATTCCTTCACAAGTAGTTTCATCAGTACCATCTTCTCCAGCTCCTATCCCAGTTGTCCCAGCATCCTCAGGAGCTCCTCTCTTCACTGAAGCCACTACTACAACTCCTAAAGTTGCAACCTCTTTGGGTACCAAGTGCAAAAGGGGCTTCTTTGCCATACCAGCTGTGGATGTGCGCATTATAGTGTTGATTTCATACGTTTAATTCATAATTTTTTAGGATTATTGTATATCTTATTTAGTCTCATTACTTTAATTTTTATGTTTTGTAGGTAACCCAAGAGTTTGGCAAATAAAGAAAGAAAATTGGTGAAATTAAATTAAGAAAGTTTCTTTAGATGGGCCCATGCTCGGACCATCCGCGCTATGAGTCATGAGCCCACAACCAGCTTGACACTAAAAAGCCTGTCGTACCATTCCTGGGTAGAGGCCAAATTGTGTCAGGTCGGACCAGCCCGACAACCCAGCCCGACCATCTGTACATCCACAGCCAATAAGCTTTCATGTCCTTGATGCAATATGGGGTAATTTTTTAGAAAGCAAATGTATTATGTGTGCATTAGGATGGGGTAGTTTCATAAATTATTAGAAAGCAAAGGGTTTAATTTTGTTTTGGTTTTTGGAGATCTTGAGAAGAAAAAAAATGGAGATAGAAAAAGAGCCCAAGGGAGAGCCGGAAAGCCGCATAGCGCAAGGGAGAGCCGGATAGCACGAAGAAGAAACAGAAATCCCGGTGCAGTATTTTGGGATTTGTATTCTTTCATTTGATATAATATTTTGAAAGTCTCTCAAACTCAATGGATTTAATGATGATTGTGATTATCTTTATTTCCATGAGAAGCTAAATCCCTTACTAAGATTAGGATGAAGCCTAGTTAACGACTAGAAATTATATAATTATGTGATTTGATATTTTCTAAAGTCATGAACTTCAATGTTTAAATGTTCTTATTCAATTTAATTAATGAGATAAATCTTGGATATGAGTTCACTCATGTTTTTCTCATGATTTGGGATAATCTTCATTAATTAATTGCTTAGATTTTTATTTCAAAATAATAAAATTGAATATCCATTGTGATTTGTTTTAAAAACGGATACATTGGATGATTTGATTTTATTCTTTTGAGCGAAGAAGAACATGCATGAGATTCTTATAGAGTCTTAATGAGAATATTATCCATAACAACGTGATAAAAATCGAGATTGTTATGAAGAAAGTTTCAAAAAAATTGATGGTCATAAATATATTTTGCTATGCATTGATGAGTGTGGATTCCTAAACCTTAGTATTTTGTCACTTGGTAGATTTTATCTTTTAATTACTTTAGTTTATTTATTGCATATTTTTACGCTCAAGTTTAGTTTAGTTAAGAATCACCATTTTTCTAACTAGATTAAGGTTTAATCGGTTTAGATCTATTTGGTTTTCTTACATTAATCCAATTCCCTGTGGGTTCGACCTCGCACTTGAAAAACTATATTTCAAAACGATTCGTACACTTGCGAGTAACAATAAAATTTCACAAGAATCATCCTCAGGAGTTCCTCTCTTCACTGAAGCCACTACTACAACTCCTGAAGTTGCAACCTCTTCTGGTACCAAGCGCAAAAGGGGATCCTTTGCCATACCAGCTGTTCAGAAGAGGAGGGAATTTCCCCCTGATCCCAATGAGATGGTAGGAAACTACTGGATGGATCTTATCAAGGAAACATACGGGGAATTGTTGCCAGCTACTGTTCTTCCAATGCAGAAATTCAGAAGTTTTGGCTACAAAGAGCTCTGCAGATTGCTGAAGATAATGAGCCACCAAAGTCTTCAAGATATTATTATTGAAGATTTAGAAGATTAGATGAGGACGGTGGCATGTCTGAACACTATGGGTTTTCAGTTGGATTGGTTAGAAAATTGGTTGGAGCAGCTGAGGACAAATATACAGAAGTTCAACAAGGTAAAGGAACTTAAGACTACTATTTTGGTAGAGACTGAAGAGGTGAATAAGCTGCAGAAGTGCTTTGAGAAATGCAAAGCAGACATAGAGGAACTGGCAGAAGAAATTGCTCGTCTTGATAGAATGAGGAAGATGTTGTTGATCTAATGGTGCAATTTCAACAGGATGAAAAGGAAGCAGCTCGTGTCTTGGCTAAAGAGCAAGTGAAACTTATGGAAGCACAGATTGCTCTTATGAGGGCAAGTATGCCAGTTCCAAGAACTTCAAGGCTAGGACTCCTTGAAGGAGTTTTCGAAAGCATCACCGAATCTCAACTCACCGGAGGACAGTAGTCTTATTTTCCTTTTCTTTTGTAATGTACTTCTAATGTATAAGATAGAATTCTTTTGTAAAGACAAATTCATTCATATACTTAATAAAAGTATTTCCTTAGCCATTTCCCATTTACAATTTATTCATTTGCATTTTCTTCTAATGACAAACTCTTGTAATATCCTGAAGCTTGAACAGAAGTCACTTCAAATGATCCTTCCCACTTAGGAGCAAATATGGGCTTAATAGCATTACTTCGTGCATGCCATGTTGCTCATAGGACTAACTCACCCACTTGAAAACTTCGGGGTCAGACTAGCTTGTTATATGCTTGAGCTATAATTTGATGATAATGCAAGTTATTTTCCAAAGCCTTTTGCCTTTTCTCATCCAAAATTATCTAACTCATGAGCACGTATAAGAGCAAAGTCTCTGAAATCCCAGTCCACCCTACTTGCATTTAAAATCCTAGCTGAAGCAACTTGTAGTTCAACTAGAAGAAGGGCTTCTGCTCTAAACACTAGAGAGAAAGGAGTAGCATTCGTAGCTTGAGGTAGGGATTCATTCCATCTTGAAGGCTGATCATATACCATTTTGCTAAGAATTTTGATCAAAGTATTATTAGTGGCTTCAGCTTGAGCATTTCCTTGAGGATAATAAGGAGTAGACTTATGATAAAGAATTCGATAGAAAGTTGTCAGCTCTCTAACTGGTCTGTTTAGAAAGGAAGTTCCATTATCTATAATGATCCTTCGAGAGACACCAAATCGAATGATGATTCTATCCTTGATAAACTGAGCTATGGAAGCTCCATTAGCCCTTCTGAGTGGGATGACTTCAACCCATTTGGTGAAATATTTTGTGGCTACCAAGATCCAAGAATGTCCTCTCCTACTTGTAGGATTAATAGATCCAATTAGATCCAGACCCCAAGTATGAAAGGTCCATGGAACAATATTTGACTGCATTTACAGAGAAGGTTTACGGGAAATATTATCCTGAACTTGGCACCTCATACATTTCTTCACAAAATCAGCTGTATCTACTTCCATTGTAGGCCAGTAATATCCCAAGTCTTGTAACTGTTTATACAGCTTTCTTTTGCCTTAATGAGCTCCACATGGACCTCTCGAAGGACAATGGAAGTTTCCCTAATGCTAAGACGACGTAAAGAAGTATCATTGAAGCTCCTTCGATAAAGTTCTTCTTCTTTCGTATAAAATCTGATGACCTTATGTTTGAGCTGATTTGCCGCAAATCTATCTTGAGGTAAGATCCCATCTCTAAGGTATCTAGTGTATGGTTCTCTACAATCAGTCTGTTCATAAATAGGAAATGCTTCTGCAGCATCTGGTGGTTCTTGACACTTTGTACAAGAAAGTTGTAACTTTGCAGCTTCAAGTGCCATAGAAGGCCAATATATACCTGACCCCTGAAGTCGTCTATACAAAGGAATGGAGTCTAAAAGTCCACAAGTATTTTGATGCATAGCTTGCAATCTCTCCATTGCTTCCTTCGGTCAAGACATCTGAACAAGGCTCCGTTGGTCCCCTTATAATAAAGAACTTTACCTTGTTTGGCAAAATTCATTAATATTTTAAGAGGGGTAGTCGGAGTTTGATAAAGAAGATTGTTTAAGTCATGGACAATCTGATATCTCCAATCTAATTCTAAAATGCACTCTTCATCTTCTTGAGGAAGCTGAGTAGAAGGAGTAGGCCTTCGAATGACTTCCAAGGTGGCTGTATCAAGCTCCATTTGAAGTCTACTTCCTAAATTGGCTAAAGCATCAGCATGCTTGTTCTTGTTTCTCATTGTATAAGTTAAAGAATAGCTTGTAAACCTCCGGAGGAGAACTTGTATAGCTGTCCTATAAGGAACCGAATCAAGTTCCTTAACTGCAAATTCTTCATTTATCTGAGAAACAACTAGGAAGGAATCACCATATATGTAAAGGTTTTGTATCTTCATCTGATGAGCCAATGTGAGACCAATCAGCAAGCTTCATATTCAACTCTGTTGTTGGTGCAAGGAAAATCAAGCCTTGCGAAACCAGTCTAATTAACTAATTAGACCCGATCCTTGATCCTTAACTAATTAGGATTAGTAGCCTAATGAATCCAAATAATT
This sequence comes from Pachysandra terminalis, assembly GCA_031762675.1. Classification (NCBI taxonomy): domain Eukaryota; kingdom Viridiplantae; phylum Streptophyta; class Magnoliopsida; order Buxales; family Buxaceae; genus Pachysandra; species Pachysandra terminalis. The sequence goes on along the minus strand of JAUPMG010079894.1, from coordinate 1,951 downwards.
AGGTTAATCTCGCCAATCACTGAGATTAATGGCCAACTAAACCCTAACCTCATCATACCAGGTCAACTCATGAATTTGAGGCGAACTTAGGAGCCAACCTGTCCAAACGGTTAAAAATTAGATATTTAATTAGAGGTTAATTAGGAGGTCAATTATTAAACGAAGTAATGAATTATATTAACCGACTAAATTTATCCGCCTCAACTCCATCAATAAAAGCCCTCTAACAGAGCCTGTGTGCGAAGCCAGTCAGAAAAGATATGATCTGATATCCCGTTTTGCCCCTGCTGCTGAAACTATTCACAATCCGACCCGTTAAAAACTATAAATAGAACACTTAGGTTTTCAAGCTCATTTTTCCTAAAACCTTCTTCCTCTCTTCTCTCTCTTGGAGCAATGGAGCTCAAGGAGGAAAGCCAAGGAACTCTTTGGTTTACTCATCAACTCCGGCATCTACTTCGGCATTCTCCGGCGAAAACCTAAGTTGAGTATCCTATTTTGACTTGTATTTAGTTGTGTTTTATCATTTTGGATGCTTTGAGAGGGTTGAATGCATCACACCCACCTTCTCCAAGGGCTTAGACCATTTATAATGTAAATATGGAACCCTAAACCCTAGACCAACTAGTTAATTCCATATGAGTCAAAACCAAACCCTAAGTGGAGAGAAAAAGAGGGAAAGTCCCAAATCTCCACTGAGGGCTAAATGAAAGTGAAATACAACCATGGTAATGCCTTCATGGGAGCAAGACCATGCTCCCAGCCAAATTTCAGACCCTGAAGCTCAATCTATGTCTTTGGCGCACTCTTCGGCGCACCGAAGAGGTCGCCGAAGTACAGAGAGACTTACTGCCTCGGGATAGGTCGTTGAGGGCAGCTTTGGCGCACCGAAGAGGTCACTGAAACCTCCCTTAGGCCCGCCGAAGGGTTCACCAAACTACATAATTGACTAAAGTGATATAAGTTCTCATCTATTGAGACCTAGTTGGACCAAATCCCAAGACATGAATCCATTTGGCACACTTTTGTGTGTTCCGGCGCACCGAAGTAGTCGCCGAAGGGATCCACGTGTCCAAATGGTGTGATTCCATTGGGAGCACGTGTATCTCGACAAGTTACATGTGTTTGACCTATCTCTCGGTCAGTCAGACCTCCAGTGCAAAATATGACCCCCCCCCAATCCGAGAGATCAGTTTTAGGAGATTTGGCCGAGCAATGGGTGTTTTCGGGAAACGATGTGAGCGTCACCCCCGAACCCACCTATTAGTTCAAGGCCATCATAATATACATGCGGGAATTCGAATGGGAGCTAACGGAGTCGTGTATCCCCCCTCAGTTCAAATTCATGTGCATCATGCCTTTAAAAATTGAATAAATGGGCTGAGCCAAGGGTGATTTCGCGAAACGATGTAAGCGTGGCCCCCGAGCCCTCCCATTGGCTCAATGCCATCAAGTTACACTTGCGGGAACCCAATTGAGACTGAACAAAACCAGTTGCCCCTTCCGTTGAGAATATAGGTGTTTGAGACCTTGTATTGTTAAGGCATGGTAATAATGACTTAAAGATGATTTCATTAAATTATGAATGGAATGCTTTGTTTATGATTTTATCCTTCTTTTACAAGAAGGAATGTTCATTTGAATGTTCCACAATAGTGCCTAGGTATGGGTAACTAGGTAGAAGTAGTTTCATATGTTACAACTGCTAGTTAGTAGGATTATATTTTCATCTGCTAGTTAGTAGGATTTGATGTTTATGCTTACATGTAAGTAGGATATGGAACTGTGCCCATATGAATGAGTGTTTGAATATAGGCCTATGAATCACTTGATGTGTTGCATTAATAATTGGAAGGACTTGAATATGGAAGTCTCCTTATACTGGCCGTGATGGCTCCAGTCTAATACCCCACTAGATACCCCGGGTTTAGACTGACATTGGGAAGATTGA
>JAUPMG010079883.1:1208-12886 GCA_031762675.1 Pachysandra terminalis | reverse complement strand
AATATGAATATAACATCAAAGGCCCGGCCCGTATTTATAATACAAAAGCCCATGGAAGTTGGCTGGATCTTAAAATTTAAATGTGTAAATTGTTGCTCTAAAGCAATTCACAGTAATAATAAACTTTTCATTGAAGAGTCTAAAAACAATGGAGGGAATTATCGCTAACGATTTTGATCCAAAACAAAGGTTTAAGGAAAGAAATGAAAGAATTGATTATAACATGTAATATACACTATAAAACTGATTTACCAATTTTTTTATTTTAAATAAACAACCTACAAATGAGATTTACAGTCTTCAAGCCTTGTGGTTAAAAGAATAAGTAGACTCTAAATACCAAACCAACCTCTCCTCCCACACACAAACAAATGTTTCAAGAGCAGCTTATATACCACTTCCTCTTCTCTCTCTTTCTCTTCTTCTTCAAATTATTCAAGGAGAAAACAGAAGAAAAAGTCTATCCCAGTTTATTTCCTTATTCTTAAAAAGAAATGAAAAAAAAAAAAAAAACTATAATACAAATATCCAACAATTTAATGATTAATTTATATATGACTTTGTAATCTGTGTTGTTTTTTTTTTTTTTTTTTTCCTATGGTTTCTTCTGTTGCTTCTTTTGTTGCTGTTGTTGTTGTTGTTGCTTTTGCACTTGTTGTTGTTGTTGTTGCTTCTGGTTGTGCTTAATTATGAGCTCAGCATAGAGGACCTCATTCCACACATCAGGTACACCAGGGAGGCACCAATGGCTGCAGTCCTGGAAACTCAACGGAGACTTCCGTTCCAACTCCGTTAAATTCTGCTTGCGGTAGACAGAAGGATGCGCATCCTTTCGGTAGTCGGTCATTCTGGTTATATTTTGGTACATTACTGGTGTTTTCATCCCTTTTATCACCGACTCCAACACCATCATCTTCGAAGGATACGCCGACAGATACAAATCATTTTTAATGGGCTCAGTCTCCTCGTCGCATTGCCCGCCGGAATTCCACTGACCACCACTATCAAAAAATGCAAAACATAACAATTAGAGAATTCATTTTTCTTGTTTTAACAGTTATAAACAAATACAAGTTCTTGGAATCTATTGCAGTGTTCAGTGTTTCAATTTACCTAAAATGGGAGGCAGAATAGCCCCTGAAGAACAACAAGGTCTTCTTGGGATCTACATTGGCATCAACCCATCTCGCCCACGTAGTCAAAGCTTTGCGAAAAGCTTCATCAACGTTCAATTCTTCATAAACATGACTACCTTCTTGGTAATAATCTTTCCTGATAGTTGTTAAATTTATTTCAGTTTTTTTTTTTTAGTTTTCTCCACAGAGAAAGGGTTTCCATAAAATCAAAGAGAAATACAGTTATAAATTACAGAGAATCAGGAAAAAAGAAAAAAAGAATTATATATAAATACTTAAATTTATTTCAGCCTTTTCTTTAGTTTCCTCCACAAAGAAATCCATTTGGGTTTTCATAAAATCAATGAGAATTAAATTTATAATTGACAGAGAATCAGGGGGAAAAAAAAAAAGAATTATATATATAAACAATTAAATTTATTTCAGTTTTTTCTTTAGTTTCCTCCACAAAGAAATTCATTTGAGTTTCCATAAAATCAATGAGAAATAAAGTTATAAATGACAGAGAATCAGGAAAAAAAAATGATATATAAATACTTAATTTTATTTCAGTTTTTTCTTTAGTTTCCTCCACAAAGAAATTCATTTGGGGTTTACATAAAATCAATGAGAAATAAAGTTATAAATGACAGAGAATCAGAAAAATAAAATAAAATAAAATTATATATACTTAAATAAAGTAATAAATCACAGGGAATCAAAAAGAAAAGAAGAATTATATAAATACCCTTTGGATGTCTTCTCATGAGTCCACCAGTGTCCTGTGTTAAAAATGATGATATCTGCAGCAATGTAATAATCAGATTTCTTCTCAATTAAATCAAGTCGAAGGGTCTCCTTCTTTGATCCATTTGTTTCTGGAATTTCCCATTCTTGAACCAGGAATGGAGATCGAAAATAATCCACAGTGGAATTATAATCCTGTCGGTTCATCAAACCCAGAACAGAAAAGAAAGAAAATTTACTAAACAAATCATAGAACTAGAAGAAGAGTAACACCATTAAATCAAAAAATAAATAAAAAAATCCATCAAACGCAGAACAGAAAAGAAAGAAAATTTACTAAACAACTCATAGAACTAGAAGAAGAGTAATAACAACAACAACAACAAAAAAAAAGAAAAAAAAAATGAAGAACAAACAACATATTCTTACTTCAAATATAAAAGAGAAAGAACCCTCTGTTCGAAATTCGCGTTTACCCGAGGCTTCAAAGACTTTACTTTTATCCTTCAGCGAGTTCTTGAGAATGCAAAGCAGAGATTCCCACATATTCCTATTAAGTGAATCACCAACGAAAACCAGACGTTTTCCTCTTAATAATTCTAACATATGAGTCCCATTCAACCTGTGTAAGCATTTCAAATTCAATCAAAACCTCAAACAGAAACCAAGAATTCAGATTAAAACAAGGGTATCTCATCAAATTCACTACTGAACATAACCCAGAAAAGAAACGAAAAATTTGAAAAAGAAAAGTATGATCTTTCTTTGTAATTTAAACATTTCAAATTCAATCAACCAACACTAATGAACATATCGCAGAAAAGAAAACAAAAAATTGAAAAAGAAAAGTATGATCTTTCTCTGTAATTTAAGCATTTCAAATTCGATCAACGACAAGCAGAAACTAAGAATTCAAATTAAGAACAAGGGTATCTCATCAAATTCATTAATGAACATAACCCAGAAAAGAAAACAAAAATTTGAAAAATAAAAGTATGATCTTTCTCTTTCTAATTTAAGCACTTACCTTGGGATATTACAACCCTTTGGTTTCCATCTGAGTTTCTGATAATTTCGATCTGGTCTACCATTAAGAAAACAATTAAACGACTCGTCGATGTAAGAACAAGACCCAGGTGGGTACAGAGGATATGAATCATCCCTCACCCAATTCCCATAAAAAATATCACAATGCATCATAGAATCCAACAAATTCTCCTTCTTCTGCTTTGTAGACGAAACCCCACTAGTCCCATTATTCGTCTTCTTCTTCTTCAACGAAGATGAATCTGTAAGGTTTGATACTCTAGTCTTCTCTGCAACCCCAGTAGTTCCAGTTCTATTTCCCTTCAACCCCGCTAGTTTCTGATCAACCACAGACTGATTTTTCTCATGATTTCTTGTGGGAAATTGGAATGTGGTGTTATGGGGTGCGGAGATGTTGAAATTGGAATTTAACTGTAGAGGAAGAGGAGGAGGAGCAGAGAGAGGTTGAGAAGAATTAGGGAAGAAAAAAGAGACGAGAGAAGAAAACTGAGATGATCCGTAAGAAGAAGAATCAACAGAAGGGGTTGAAGTAGAAGTAGTACTAGTAGTGAAGATGTTGGTAAACCCAGGATAAGAAAAGTTCCCAGAAGGATTGAAAGAAAAGAAAGCCGTAAAAGCTAAGAAAGAGAACGTGAAACCATAAGCAAAAGCTACTCTTCTTGTTCTGTGTAGAGAGAACAAGCTCTTAAAGTCTGAAATCCAATGCTTTGTTGCATCCACCATGGTGGACTGTTACAGAAAAAAAAAAAAAAACTATCTTTCTCTTCTCTCTCTGAGTAATCCTCAAATGGGGAGAGAGAGGAGAGAGAGAAATCCAGGAAATGAGAAAGAAAAGGGAAATCAAAGATGAGACTGGGAGAGACCTGTGTTGTGAGAACTCTTTGGTGTTGGGTAGACGAAGACGGTTATGTTAAATTTAGGAAAGGCATTGGACTCTCTCTCTCTCAACATTTCTAAATATCACTTAATTGTAAAGTAATATCGAAAATGCCACTGTCTTGTCTATTACTAGTTTAATTCAAAATAATGTATAGGAGTCATGGGATTTGAACATGTTATGTCCTGTGCATAGATGATTAGAAATCCTAGTCATAGTGTAATGTATCAGCCGATTTCAAGTTGGATCAGTTGATTTAACTCAGGATCGGTTTGAGATGAGTCACGATTTTAAATTGATACTTAAATTATTAAAAGTTCTCTAACTTGGCTTTGGGTCAATTCAGACAATACAATATGATCATTCGACACCCTAAACAATTTTTTAATATTGTTTAAAAAAAATCAATTGGGTAATGTTTTGGATCGACCGATTCAAAGTTAGATTGTAGATCCAACTCAATATCGAATCGAGACGATCCTGATCCGATATCGAGATTAAACACTATAGTACCAGTAAACATTATTTTATGTATTCAAAAAATAAGAAATTATAGTTAAAAATAAGTTCATGATGTGGGTCATACATAAGACCCATCAATACCTATGTGTGGCTATCAATAGATGATTGATCACATGTGCATGGAGTACACATCCCAAAGTGTTGTTTGCTTCATTATAATTTATAATCCCTTTGCTTTTTCTATTAAAAATTTGTTTGTAAAGTGGCAAATCCGTATTTTATGTATTTGAAGCTTTATATTGTGATGCCCTTTCTCATTTGACCTTTATTTCAAAATTTAAGAGATTTGTCATAATCTATATAGATTAGTTACCGGGGGGACATTTGGTGGGTCGTTTACGTACGGATATGTTGTGTACAGAAGGTGATTAAAACAAAAGAGAGATACTTGGACTTTGGCTTTGGCTTTGGCTTTGGCTTTGGAAGGGAAACGGAATATGGAGTGGACTAGACTTTTGTCTAACTCCAACTCTAGTCAACAACCTCATTCACCTTCTCTTCTCTTTTTTATGTACTTTGGAGATTGGTGCTACTGAGACAACAAGAAAGTTATCACTTAAAGGGTTGATGAGAACCGGTGTTAGAGAAAATTATTGTTACGGATATATATAGTAGTTCATCATACACCAAACCTTATAGGGATAGGGAGGGATATATCCAACTTCTTTTTTCTCTCATGTAACATATTATGCTTTGAAAAATAATAGATCTGGATGTGCATCCATAAACGTAAATACTATTTGTTGAATTATGTAAATCTGTGTGTTTATATTTCGTCAGCAGCTTTGTTCTTTCTTTCTTAACACCTTTCCTTTCAGAAAAAACAAAGAAACCTCTTTCCTTACTTGTCAAGGTTTAAACGATCGGTCCGAATATGATTTGTATCAATCGGTCTATATTGGACCAGACCTTAACAATTCAGTCCCAAGCTACGATACAAACAATTATATCGTGAGGATCTGATCCGGACCAGCCGATACAACCGATAACGGTCTGGATTGGCTGATATAATCGGTACTTGTCTGGACCGATTGGTACAACCAATTTGATGAAAGATACAACCGGTACAACCAATCCAATGCTGTTTTTTTTTGTCAAATTTGTGAATTGGACCGGTCCAGATCAATTTTGATCTGGACCAGTCTAATTTCGACCAGTATCGTCGGTCCAACAATCGGTCAAGTCGATCCATCTATTTGGTACCCGATCCAGACCCTACAGTATCATTAGTCTAGATGTTAGTGTTAGTCCAGACCAAGACCGAGACCAGCGAAGTCCGATCCGGTTCCCCGTCCCGAGCCTTTAAACCTTGTTACGTATTACATTAGGGGCGCAACTGTAAATAAAAAAAATCATATGTTATTTATGAGTAAGTCTATAGTGCCGATATTTTCTCATACGTATAGTGGAGAACTTTATCTAAGCCGTCAAATTCTTTACATATAAAATCTCAACCGTTAACAAGTCATTGATACTATGCCCAGGTCGGCATTAGTAGAATTCTCCTTTATTTATTGGTTTGTTTATGTAAACTTGATACAATACACGTGTTAATCACGTGCTCCTGATATTTACCCTAAAAATTCTTTCTTGTAAGGAAATGATCAGGTTAGTTTAGAGATCTAACTTGTGAATATCTTAAGAAGAAGAAGAAGGAGGAAGTCACAATCAAAAGACATGACTCACCAACTCCTCTCATTCTCTGCAATAATCCACCATAGACGATGATGACCTTGGAATTGTTTTTTTTGTGACCCACTATAACTAAGAGAGAGATGTATGTGGGTAGTGAGGGAGAGAGTTGTATGTGGATGTAGAGAGAGAGAGAGAGGTATGTGAGTGGTGGTGGGCTCTCCATTAAAATCCCGTCCAACTCATCCCCACCTCTCTCTCTCTCTTTGTCTGTTTCTCTCTCATCCACCGACTAAAATCCACTACTATTCCCAGTAAGAGCCTGCTTTTGGGATCGAAAGAAACAAAAGAATGGAGATTTTCTTGATATTTCTGTCTTCCTCTCTCTCTCTTATACACAGTGTATGTACGTGCACATACGACTAAAATCCACTACTACTCCCAGTAAGAGCTTTTGGAAACAAAAAAGAAAATGGACTCTTGATATTTCTCTCTCTCATTGATATTTCCGTCCATCTCTTATACACGTATACGTACACACACACATATATATAATTTTACGTATTTTTCACAATCATAATAAGCGCTTTACAGTTTGCACATGTAATCCTCACTTCGTTTGACACCTTTCCCATGCTTTAAACCTACCCTTTACACACAGACGCACACACCATGTACCGAGGTGGATATACATATATTACACAAACATTTATAAACCAGTTGGGATATCTGAAGCAGATCGAGTGATCGAACCGGTAAACCCAAAACCGAGCCCTCTCTTAGTGGAGAGTATTTCGTCTGGAGCAAAATGTGAGGAATAGCAGCTGGAGTGTGCGCATGTACACGTCATGCATCCAGCCATTCCTCACATCATCAAATGCTCTTCTCTTAGTGGGTCGGTTTTAATCTCTATGTCGAACCTGTAGGATGAATCTCGACCAATGCGAACCGAGACCAGATGGCATGTTTTTTTTCCAAGTTCAATAAAATATCTATCACGACAATGTGGACCGGGTTAAACTCCAGTCAAGGTTTTAAGTCCTGAGATCAAGGGATCCCACTGATTCTGATTTGGATGGGCGATACCAACTAGTACTGGTCGGTCTGGATGGTACAAAAATTGGATCACCAATTTTAAAAAAAAAAAAGAAAAAAAAAAAAAAGGATCCGTAGGGCCAATCACGGGAACTGTGATATCGATTGTCGGAACGGCAGTACCAGTTGTTGGAATGATTGTACCGATTGTCAAAATGGCAGTACAAGTCACCAGACCGACAGTACTAGTTAGGACCAGTCGGTACCGGATCAGTCCAAGTCAATACCTGTTGAACCGTTCCATTTATAAATTAAAAAAAAAAAAAAAAAACTTTAAATCGGTTAGACCGGTTGTATATACCAGCCAAGCCGTACCATTATCGGTTAGACCGATCCGATCTGAAGCCTCCCAATACAATAGTTGTATCGTGGCTTGGGATCGGACCGATCTTGGCCGATCCCAGTACAGATTGATTCGATCCTTAAAACCATGACCCCCCGGGTTTGATAATTTAAAATTTTGAATTGAAGATAACGACCTTACGTGGTTTATTATTTCAGATTGAACCATTAAGAGGTAAAGGTGTGGGCTTACTAAGTCATATCACATGACCCAGTACTTTCACTCATACCCAAACTTTCCACTTGCTATTTATAAGTTGATGAAAGACAAGCCTTTGGAAGCTTCATCCCATCATTCTCTCTCTCTATATATCTATCTATCTATTTCATGTGGGACAACTAAAAGGAAACAGTGAAATTGAAGAGGTATTTAAGAAAAAGCTTGAACACATACATAGAAATATCAAGAGGGACACGTACCTGCCTAGCTTGAATAATTGAAATTGGACAATTTATCGAGTTAAAAGATATTTGAGCCTTTCACAAAATACGAAAGGAATGATGCTATTTCCAGGAACTAATTTGCTAGGAACAGATATCTTAAATTTGATATTTCAATCAAATGATAAAAATACTCACTATTCTTTTAAACGATTAACACAAATACGCTTAACATAAAAGACGGGTGGTATTTCTATCATTTTGATTGAAATGTCAGTATAAAATTTCTGTCCATAGCAAATTAATGCTTGTAAATAGCAACACCCTACAAACATTACTAAAAAAACTATGAACAATCACAAAAAAAAAACATTGTGAGGTTCCTAAATTGAGCTCTCTCCAAAACAAGGTTTAAAGTTTCGGGATCGAGCACCAGACCGGTCTGAACCGGCCAATCCAAATCCAATACAAAAATGGATCGCTCAGTTTAAAAATAAATAAATAAATAAATAAATAAAATTGGATCAATTGGACCGACAGTACTGGTGGCCGAACCGATCGATACAGGACCATCCCAAAGCCAAACAGGTCTGGACCATTCAATTTATAAATTAAAAAAAACATTGGACCGATCACTGGATCAGTTGTACCAGCCAGTCCGTACCAATATCGGTTGGACCGGTCTGATCCAAAGCCTCACGATACAATTATTGTATCGTGGCTTGGGACCAAACCGGTCCTAGCAGATTCCAATATGAACCGGATCCAATCCGATCCTTGAAACCTTGCTCCAAAAGGGTAACCCACCAGATCCCTTGCATCACAAGTTCTCTGTAATACCGTGTAGCACTTTTTCCACCAAAGAGAAAGTGCCACATCTCACATTAGACTTTAACCTGGGTTAAATCTACCAAGTTATCCAAATTCAACCTCGGTTAAATTCTAATGCGTACATGTGTTCTCTTTAGTGATGTTACATATTTTCCTCAGTGGAGAAAGTGCTACACGATGCTACAAAGAGCAAATACTATCGAGGATCAACTCCCCTTGCTGCTATCCCCAAGGTTTTTACTCTCGAGATCCTCGATCAGCCCGGTCCGGACCAATCCCAATCCGAATCGCCGATCCTGATCTGATCCCAACTTTTGGATCGTCCTTTGAAAAAAAAATAAAAAAAATTTGGATCGGTCCTATCCAGTCATTGGACCATATCGACTGATCCGTATCGGTATCTGTTGGATCGGTCCAATCCAAAGCCACTTGATACAATAGTTACTTGTATCGTGGCTTGGGATCGGATTGGTCCTGGCCGATCCTGATCCGATCCTTGAAACCATGGCTATCCCTAAACAAATGAAGCTCAATAGTTGATAAGAGAGACTAAATATGAATGCTTTCTATATTTGAAGATACAACAAAGCCACAACAACCCATACTCAGCCCAACCTGTGTAAGCAAAATGCCATAAATAACAGTGCATGATGGTTACTTTCCAAAGTAAATAATCTCAACAAAACAAACATAGAAGGAAAATATGGAATCAAAGACGGATGGTTTCCTATTTAACTTTCTGTTTTCTTTTTTCTGTTGTGACCAAATGACAAAAAGTAGAGATTGTGTAATGAAGAAGATAACAAAGGATGAGTGGCTTCCATGTCTAGTTAGTCAAAAAAGATAAACAGAGTAGCTGCACCGACCATGGTTGTAAAAGCATTCATAGACTAAATTTTAAAATCTACTCAGTAGAAAAAAAAAACATAAAAGAAGAGAAAGGAAGGTGGAGTGAATGTGAAAAAATGCAATCCAGTAATGATAGGAGATAGGACAAGAGCCAACATTGGTAATTTTTTTGTTCAGACTTTAAGGACATATATGCTCATACAACTCATGTCCCTCACTGTGTAAAGCTTTAAGAAAGAGGTGGTGTGTATGTCACCCCTTGAAAGTGTTCCACCAATCCACATTTCAGACCCATTCAACTCCACACACACACACACACACACAAAGCACCGCAAGAAAGCCCGGAAATTCAATCGTTACAGTGATACCAGTCATTAAAATAGGGGTGTGTGTGTGTGTGCGTGCATGCGTGCGCGTATGAGAAGTTGAATGGTCTGGAATGTGGAGTTGGTTGAACACTTTCAAGGGGTGACAGACACCACCTCACACACACACACAGGCACACAGCACCACCTGAAAACCAGAAAATTCAATCGTTACAGTGATACTAATAATATAAAATAGGGGTGTGTATGTGCGTGTGTGCACGTGCGTGCGTGTATGTGTGTGTTGGAGTTGAATGGTCTGGAATGTGGAGTTGGTTACACTTTCAAGGGGTGACAAACACACCACCTCACACACACGCGCACAAACACAAAGCACCGAAGCCAGAAAATTCAATCATTACATTGATCCTAGTCATATAAAATAGGGGTGTGTGTGTGTGTGTGTGTGTGTGCGTGCGGGTGGGGTTGAATGGTCTGGAATGTGGAGTTGGTTGAACACGTTCAAGGGGTGACAGACACACCATCTCACACACACAAAAACAAACAAAAAACAGCACCTGTAAGCAAGAAAACTCAATCGATACAGTGATGCTAGTCATATAAAATAGATATATAGTTGTATATTAAAACACCCCAAAAAGGGAGCAACAGTTCAACAATTATGTTAGTTCAAACAAAGTAGAGGCATTAATAGAGGGTTCAATAAGAATGAAGAAATATTCATTGAGGCAGAATCTACAGCACCTTCTTGCATTGTTCAAATCATCATACAGATCATTTTGGCCAGCCAAACCTCTGGCTTCTATTTTGCAATCTCTTTCAAGACTGCATCTTTGGTATCAATTTTAAAATAGATAGATCAAGGCTTTAAATATCTAATTGTCAAGGACAAAAAGCAATAACTGAGGAATATATCTCACCACATGTAGCCATCCATCAGTTTTCCTGGTTAGCCCAAGTGGATTCCGGCCTGCCAACTTTTCCCTCAACTTCATGAACCTCTTTTCCTGCAGCAATTGTTCTGGCATGAGGATGTGAGAGAGCCCAATATAGGGCAATGATGTCATACATGAGGTATGCATCAGGTTCCAGAGCTCGTATCATTTCTGCATTGCTCAATCTGCGGAGGAAGGAGAAGAGCAAGCCTCTGTTTGAACCGTGCAATCCGGTGTAGTCGTCCTTCTCTTAGTCTGCCGACATAATATTGAATCAACACAAGGTAATGAATGGTTTAAGTTACATATCTTGTCCTACTAAAAATTCAATTCAGAATTTTTCTACCCTTTAACAGACCAGAAAATACTGATCCAATTTGACCAGATTATCGATAATTCTAATAAACCAAGAAAGTGCAATTACTGGTCATGCATACATTTTAAATTACTTCTGCCAGAGACATTAGGGTAAGCGTGACACAGATAGGCCCGATACACAATTAAAATTTCAGGATAACTAAGTATTTATAATAATATTCCTTTTACATGTTCAATTTCATATTATTAATGATAATGCTTATTAGATATTACCAACATAATTAATATTAACTCATTACTTTAAATAATATATATAAATTTGCAACTTGCAATATTACTCAAATTTTTTTACTGATAATATACTTCTATCATTTGTGTTGTATACTACGTAGAACTACTTAAAAAAAAAACAGCAATTATAAATCAACGTAATTTACTTATCACAAATTACTAATACAATTATATGATTTATATAATAAATTAATTATACAACAATATCAGTTTATTACTTTCATGCCCATTATTATTAGAACTATTTAAAAAAAAAAACAGCAACTATAAATCACTGTAATTTACTTATCACCAATTACTAATACAATTATATGATTTATATAATAAATTAATTATACAACAATATCAGTTTATTACTTTCATGCCCATT
>JAUPMG010079872.1:0-12886 GCA_031762675.1 Pachysandra terminalis | reverse complement strand
CTTGGAAATAGGACTTTATTTATTTTATTTTCCGCTGCCAGATCTTTTAATTGTTTTGGATGTAATAAGTAGGTTATTCTTTTGAATATTTTTAATTAAAATAGATTCTTTTGAAGTTTAGTAAATTTCTGTTGTTTTGGTTTGATATTGATTGCCACTCCCAATTCCGATTGAAGTGAGAATTGTGGTTCGAACATGAGGGTTCAAACTAGAATTTCCTTAAGTTTGGGTCGTGATAGTCTAGCTATGGGTTTAGTCATAGGATCAACTGTCATCTGCTGAGTAGGCACATGTGTAAGGGACATGTCTCCATGTGTAACTCTCTCTTTGATGTAATGATTGCGAATCTTGTTGTGCTTCGTCTTGCCATGGTATTTGGGATCTTTGGCGTAGGCCAGTGCTGCTATATTATCACAATAGATGGTGATAGGCCCTACGCCAGCTCAAGATAGTCAAAGATCTTGTAAGAATTGCCTCAACCATATGGTCTCCTGGAAGGCTGCACAACAAGCTATATACACTGACTTCATGGTGGACAACGCGACACATATTTGTTTCTTGCTACTTCAAGAGATGGCCCTGCCACCTAGAAAGAATGTGTATCTTGACGTTGACTCTCAATCGTTTGGATCGCCTTCCCAGTTTACATTGTTGTAGCCTCGTAGTTGCAAATCTACTCCTTGGAAGCAAAGCATGTAATCTGTTGTCCCACGTAGGTATCGAAGAATATGTTTCACTGCCTTCCAATGAGTCTGCCCTGGGTTACTCTGATAATTGTTGACTAAGCCAACCATGAAACTAATATTAGGTCGTGCACACATTATAACGTACATCAAACTACCTATTGCACTAGCATAGGAAACACGAGTCATCTGTTCCTTCTCTCCCTTTGTCTTTGGACAAAGGCCAAGATGTAATGAAGCGCCATTCTTGGTAGGAGTGTCAATGGGTTTAGCATCGTGCATTCTGAAATGCTCAAATAACTTCCTTATGTAAGTCTTTTGGGATAAACAAAGAAGCCTCTTAGCGCAATTCCTATTAATCTTAACACCAAGAACATAGTCTTTTTCACTAATATCCTTCATCTCAAAACTAAAGGAAAGCCACTCTTTAGTGGTGACAATCATCTCATTGTCATTTTCTTTTATCAATATGCCGTCAACATACAGTGATAAGATAAGAAATATCCTACCATAGTCTCTAACATATACATAGTAGTCTTCCTCGATCATCGTGAAGCCAAAATCTAAAATGGTTTGATAGAATCGAAGATACCACTGTATGGATGACTATTTTGGGCCATGAAACCCTCAAGATGATCCATGTACATCTCCTAATCCAGTTTTTCATTGAGAAACACAATTTTGACATCAATCTGGTAGAGTTCCAAATCTAGGTGAGTTATAATAGTTAGAATGAAGCAAATAGAGGCAATTATTACTACTGGTGAGTGAGTTTCCTCATAGTCAACACCCTCTCTCTCGAGGTGTAATCCTTTGCCATGAGACCGGCTTTGTATCTCTATAGACTTCCATACGTCTTGCACGTGACCTTTAGAACCCACTTGTTTATATTGGTCTTGTGCCTACGGGGAAGATCGTTCTTCTCCATGAAATCATTTCATCTTGCATAGCATTCATCTACTTTCGTGAAGCAGGTGATGATAACGCCTCTTGGTATGAACCAGATTCATTATCATCCATGTGGCAGTCATGAACCACTCACCCTCAATCATAAAACGACGATGAGGAATCCACCACAACTACTCCTATGCATGGGATTGCTAAAATCCGTGTCCTTTGGAAACTCCCATTAGGCGTAAACCACTCCCACTATCCACAACATCCATAGATTCCATAGGATCCTACTAAGAACCTACGCTCTCAATGGTGTTTGGATATGAGTGATCTCTATCGATCTCAATTCTGGCTCATTCATCTCAAATAGCTCTAGATTCATCCCTGATCTCTTCCAGCTTAAGAAATCATCTTCATTGAAATTCACATCACATGACTCAATCTGCGTTAGACTCCCGCCACTCTGTTCGCGAAGAAAGACGTAGCCCTTAGAGTGCTCTGAGTGTCTAACAAAGATGCACTTAACGTCTCTCTTGTCTACCTTTCTCCTCTTTTTGGGAAGGAACATGAACATAACATGTCGATCCCCATGGCCTCATGTTAGTTAGGTCAGGCGCTCTGCCTATCTGTAACTGGTATGGTATGCTAGAAACTAACTTTGTAGGGACACAGTTCTAGATGTAGATTGTAGTCATCAACGTGTCTCTCCAAAAACTAATGGGTAGATTCGTATGTACCATCATCGACCTCACCATGTCTAGCAAGGTATGGTTCGTTCTCTCTGCAACACCATTCTGCTGCGGTGTGCTAGGGATTGTCAATTACCTAATGATTCCCTTGTTTTGTAAGATTCAATTAAATTAATAGGGTAAATCTGTAATTTCATAAGAAATTAGGGAGTAATTTGAAATTTTAGTAATAGATAGATGTTTGACTTTGACTAGTTATGATTGGTGTATTGTACCACGGGACACTGTGCAACTTACACAATTATAACTCTCTTAAGTTATAATGTATGGCTAGGATTTCATAGGAAATTATAATCTCATCCAAGGACTGAGAATTTAGATAACTTAAACATTAAATCTAATTGGATTAGAATTATTAAGATAGACTTGAATTAATAAAATTAAACTAAGGGAATTAACCTAATCGATTCTTATTCTGATTTTCGAATTGGTGAGAAGAGGAATTGAGGGGCAGTCGTACAAGGGAGAATAGTTGAAGTTTGAAGTTTGAATAGAATAATTTGCCAAAGAATTCAGCCATTAATGAAGAAGAGAGTATTGTTCTACTCCGCAATATCTACAATTCAAGGTAAGTATTCAAATAAACTACTATTTTTGATATAGTATTGATATATATGTCATACTCTATGAGTATGATATAACCTAATCGTATCTAATTCCGTAATACTTGTATCTGTTAAATTATGTTTGATTTCATGAAAGTATGAAGCATGTTTTCTTGAATTATAGGTTTATATGTATTCTAGACTATAAATTCATGTATGATCTCAAGTATGTTTTAGATGATTTGTTTGTGCATTTAAACTAATGGGTTTATTGCAGAATTATATTGTATGATGCGTGATATACCTATATAATTATATATGTGTGTATATGAATTGATTTTTCCTTGGCTTGGGTTTGCGTACTTCGGTAGCATACCAAAGCGCTTACCGAGATTTTTTGGGTAGCTTCGGCGTACCGAAGAGCCATGCCAAAGTGACCTATGTGTTTTGGTGGTTGCGAGTTGGTCTACCAAAATAGGTTCGGCATACCGAATCCCCTATCGAAGCTCTATGTGTGATTTATGGTTGCTCTACCGAACAGACTTTGGCATACCAAAATGGCAACCGAAATCTTTTGGCACAACTTCGACAGAGTGGTCGACATACCGAGATTTGTGAAAATGGTCAAATGACCATGATACTTTTTGAATAGCATGATAATACATTTATTAGATAAAGTATGAAGTGATTTTGATAGGTATTTTGCATATTTTGCTCAATAAATAGGATTATGCCTATGGTTGCATAACATGTGTGATTTTGATATTGGTTTTAATACATGCGAGGCATGTGTACTTTGTGATCTACTTATGATATCGTAATTGCATCATTCAAAGCATTGCTTGTATATAGATTTGCATATTTGACTTTGCATTGCATAAGCTTTGAGCATTGTGACTTTGATTAAGTTCAATGATATTGACTTGATAACATATTTCCTATGAGAGGAATTTATGGATATAACATGAGAGGTATTGCAAGGAGGATTTACAATATGAGTGAGGTTGAAATCCCGGATGGACTATTTTATGTTATTTTGGGTTGAGGGATTAGCTATCCCAATTTGTTTGGTTGGACATATGCTTTTCTGGTTGGACAAATGACCAAGTAAAATTTTGTTAGTAGATCGTGTCTTGGTAAAGCTCCAAATGGAAGATGTCACGCCCCAAATCCGTAGCACGAATCCCTATGCAGGCAACGTGAATTTCAAGGTTATACATTCGGGTTCCAACCAAGGAACGCGGATGCCAACCACAAACCATAGATACAATTCACATCACAATGAATAACCTGACATATATAAATCAGAGTGCGAAAAATCTAACATAGTTTCACGACTTCAGAAGAGTTGAAAATAACAACAAATTATAACAAAATCCAATAGTCAATTAAGCTATTACAACCCATCCAAGAAAATCCATAATTAAACTAATTAATTATTCTGGAGTTCACATCAACACCATAGCATCATCCTTATCCATTCATCAAGTCACCTATCAACCTACAACATGAAATATTGTGTGAGCTTGGAAGGTCCAATAAGAACATTCACACATTTAGGAACTCACCGATTTCTGGAGTACAGACTAATACATACATACATACATATATATCTATATATATATATATAAAATGGTAAGGAAAACAATAGGAAACAAAGATTTAATAATATAATTTATCACATGCTGGGAATGATCCCGTTAAAAAAATAATTTAATATTATAATTTATCACATGCCGGGAGCGATCCGATTAACAGAATAATTAATAATATAATTTATCTCATGCAAGAAATGATTCCGTTAACAGAATAGTTTAATAATATAATTTATCACATGTCGGGAACGATCCTGTTAACAGAATAATTTAATAATATAATTTTTCACACGTCCAGAACAATCCCGTTAATAGAATAATTTAATAATATAATTTTTCATGCATACAAATCACCAAAAGCTATTCAAGACGCAACACCAATTTAACCAATGAATCATCTAAACAGTAAATGTACTTACCTCTTTATTCAAATCTCTGAGTAGAATCTTTTCAGCCTTCTTCTTCCTCTTTCTTTTCTTCCCCACATGATGGTCATACCCTTCTCTCCCTCACTCTAAGCCAAAATGGCTAGGGTTGTATGAAAAAGGATTTAGGGTTGTTAAGGTGATTATATATCCCTTATTCTCTAATTTAGCCTACAAGCCCACATTAATTTATATAATTAAACTTAGACGCCAAAATACTTATAGTAACTACTTTACCCCGAGTTCTTTTTTGAATTCAAGCCTCTTCCTTAATTCTCTCATCAATTTACACGCACATACCTAATAGAATATCCTTCCACAACCAACTCATATTCACTTGGAAACTCTTCTTCATTATCTTCTTAATTTGAATCTAATGAAATTACTAAATTAATCTTGGATATATTTACTAGGACAAACGACTAAGTATTACTTGGCCCATCCATCTCATCCCAAAAGCCCATATTAATTAATACTTAATTACATATCACTTCCCATGCTTTTTTTAATTACATATTTACCCGATTCTACAATATAACTATCAAAATATATTATTATCAGAATCAATTCATTAATCATAAACATAAGTCAATCAAATACGAATCCAGGTTCCATTCATAATTATTTAATTAATCTAAACAATCACAAATAAATTATTGTATAAATATTTAGGTTCGGGTCACTACAATCTTCCCCACTTTAGGAAATTTCGTCCCTAAAACTATAGTTGTTCTAATTCTATATTCAAACCGTTGATAAAGTTTTATTTCACTCTTTACTTATGTTATGCCCCAAAACCAGTAGCACAAATCCCTATGTGGGAGGCCCGGATCTTGAGGCATGACCTTCGGGTTCTATTCCTGGAACGCGGATTGCCATACCAAACATGAGGAAATAAAAGCAACATGTATCACTTTCATTCAATATTCAGAGTGCGGAAGTACAAGAATAACTTTACATAAAAATTCTGGTGACTTCAGGGGAGTCACCCATACCAAAATACAAGTACAAAAACTTACAACCAATCACCATAATACAAATTACTACCAATAAGCCCATAATCATCAATTAGGGACTAGAAGCTGCCTCGAGACGAAACGACATCGAATTCCCGACGGTTCCTATTCTACCTCACCTGCAAACATAAAAAAGTAATGTGACCTTGGAATGCCCAGTAAGACCCTATCTGTCATCCATCCTCAGGACACATCGCAAGCAAATAAAACATAGTTCAATTGTGAGCAACAACAAGTGGTATACCTGAATCTAACAACAATAAATTCGTGGATGATAAATGATATGTGTGGCATGATAACATTCAAATGATCTACGATGACATGCTCAATCAAAGACTGCAACATGAAATGGTATAAGATGGACTAAACTCATGTAATTGGTTAAGTGTCCCTCATGTGCAACTTCTCAATCAAACCAGAATAACTTTGGGACCAAGGGTCAACAGGGACTACCGGATGGCCCCCTCTTCGTTCTAGGCGCTAACCCATGGTACGAAGGCTACCATGTTGCTAGTTTAGAGTATGCGTTACTCATGGAGTTCCACCTGTTGCTAATTTAGAGGGCATAACGCTCAGGGAATTCCACCCAATGCTAATTTAGAGTGTTACTAAACTCAGGGATTTCAACCCAATGCTAATTTAGAGTGTTACCAACTTAGGGATTTCCACCCACCAAGTATCACCACCTCCTGGGCACACTTAATCAGTCACACAAGCCTAGCATGCATGCATTATTACCTAGGATTCCAAATGAAGATTTCCAACGGAAACTATCCACGTGCCCTTACGTACGGATAATCCGATTGTGAACCATCATAAGTTTCCTATCATGTTCCCAAACAGAGTAAGTAATCACAAACCAACTACAAATTCAAATGGATCGTAATCCCCAAAGTATCAATTTGAAAGTGAAATGATGATTACAATGTATCATGGAGCATCAAGTTTACTCCCCGCAGGTAGGCTAGAGCCTTCTAGTCAAACTTGACTCCGAAAACTGTCACGCCCCGGATCCCGATGCCCAAATCCATAGGTGGGTGGCACGGATCACGAGGTGCAACCTTGGGGATCCATAGCTGGACCTCTGATCAACAACTATGACCAATCATAACAGAGCATATCTAATGGTAAATAAACCAATCAGAGTACGAAAGCTAATCACAATTAAATTCAAAACTAATGGCTTCAGGTGAGCTACAAACCATAATCCAATCCTAATACATCAATTCTATGTATAATCTAAATAACAGAAATTAAACTAGGAACAACAATAATCCAAATCCATGTCCAACTGGTAATCCACCTCAACCTGCAACATGAAACGTTGTGTGAGCTTGGAATTCCCAGTAAGCAATAATTATGTCCTCCATCCTTGTTCCATATCATTAGTCCAAACACAAAATTATAGCATATTAAACCAACAAAGAAAAGAAATATATTCATGTTAAATACATATAGACAATAAGATCAGCAAGCATACATAAGTAAACAATTACAATGCAAGATAGGATGAATGAATGTAAACACACAAAAATGCTCATTACAATCAATGCAATGTACATGACATGAATGCGCCTAATGTATTTCCTAACCAGGGATCAGCCGGTTTCCTAGTTACCTTGGAATTCATTTTACTACAGTTGGATGACACTCTCATATCATGCAATTGCAATTGTAGAGCATTCACTTTGATACAGTTGAATACCACTCTCTTAGTCCTAGGTGTACATCGTGGTTTTGTGGGATTTTCAACCCACCGGGCTCAATTCCCATAACTATTTCAATCACAGTTTAGGGATTCGCACCCAAGGAGTTCCACTAAGGAGCGGTCGTACTATATAATCATAACAATTGGCTTCATGGGGCTCAATTCTCTAAACCAACATAGCCATAACTTCATTCATTTCAATACATGGATGGGTCTCACTAGGACCAAACATCATAACCAAACCTTACGAGTCCTCTTCAGGAACCCCTAGCAAACCAATCCAGTCCAAGTCCACTGCTTCCTGCTTGACTGGGCAAGCTATGCAATCCATTATCAACAAAAATAGAACTTTTAATCAACAGTAGGATCTCCGGTGACAACACCCTTCGGTAGCTATCCGGGCGCCCATACACCCTAATAATCCTTAGGAAGCCATCACAGGGATCCCTTCCAACATACAAGCATAATCAATAGGATCACCAGTGATAATACCCTTCAGAAGCTGCTCGTGCGCCCATACACACGAACAATCCGCCTGGTATCATCACAGGTATCCTTTCCCAGGTGACAACAATATAACTACCACAATCAGTATATGTTCATCAACTTTGGATCCTTATGATAGTTCCCATCAGAACCTATCCATGCGCCTATACACGAGGATAGTCTGCTGGAGACCATCATAAGTATCCCATCAGTTATCACACAACAATAATTATACGACCAGCAATCCACATTCTCATATCACACTCACATATGTCCTAGGGTGGGATGATGGTGACACAACACATCACATTGGAAATCTTAGTTTGACTCCCCGCAAGTAGGCTAGTTGTCTTCAGGTCAAACTAACTTCTGAAAGTCAATATCGAACCATAACCACAACCCTTCATCATCCACCTGGGGATTTCCACAAAATCTCTCAGCACTGTGCACATTTCCAATTCGTCAGCTGGTCGGTGTACTGAATCCTGCCGAATGGTCAATTTTGCCTTGTTTTAAGTCTCTGTCGGTAGGGTTGTCAGTGTACCGATCAACCCTACCGAGCCTCTGTGATTTTTGGGCTGTTCGGCAGGCATTTGGTCTATAAAATGCTCTCTATCGGTGGGTGGTCGGTGGACCGAACCCTGCCAACTATACTGTATTCTAGGTTCCTTCTGGGAATTTTCTGAATTTCATATCTCAACTGTGTGAGTGCCATTCAAGTCAGAAACACATATAAACAAGTACTAAACATTCTAAACATTTCCTAGCATCGAAATCAACACCAAAAACTCATATTAATACCGATCTAAACATTTATCATAGAAATCATATGATTCAACAAAACAGAGCACAATAGAGATCAACCCAATAAGCATAAGGGAACTACACAATCTAAGCAACTGACATCATAAAAATTGAATTCCAATAACAACATGCATCTCATCTCAACCAGAAATCATGGAAGAACATAAATAAATCTAAATCAAATTGGCTGTCCTGGGAATATACCAGAAAATCATGCATGTGAGATATGAATGCGAGGAAATCACTCTGAAAGATGACTACAAGGTGTTGTGAGAACTATACATAAAATAATGTTTACCTGAGCTTGATTCGGATTCACTCAACAGCCTATTACCTTCTTCCTCTTCCTCTTCTCTTCTTCCTTTTTCCTTCTACTCCAACTGGTTGTGCGGCTAGGGTTCACTGGCCTATTCTTTTCCTCTCTTTTCTTCTCCAATACTATTGACGGCTAGGATTTCTGCTAGTTTCTCCTAATCCATCTATATAGTCAAGGAAAGAAAGAGAGAAAATAGGATCTCCTCTCCCTCTCTCACGCACCTCCACGCACACACTCCTTTTTTTCTATTTGAATCTTAAGTTTTATAGTCACACCCACTCCCCCATTATATATATAAATAACCTTTAAACCCCTATTAATTATTATTCAGCCCCCAACTCTACATTTTAATTACAACTCTCAACTAAACTCATTTAATTACCTCGTTATCATCCCTAATAGGTCCTCAACTCCATATTGGTTATGCTTTCCACCATAAGCTACATCAAAATTACCAGTCTACCCTTATTGGTCAATTACATTAATTAAATCGTCTTAATTTCAAAATTACCAAATTACTGAATAATTTCCCGTAAAGCCCTCTTTAATTATTTTCAATATTTAACTCTACTAAATAATCACACTATTAATTATTATTTTAAATTTTCAGGATCCGGGTCTCTACAAAAACCAATTCCCACATTAATGGGAAGCAAACCACATAAATTTCCTAACAAGTCCAATTCCAATTACTAATAACAAGATACATACATTGATTAGGTTCAGGTTAAATAACAATCTAATGAGCAGGTTACACCAGTGGATTCAAGGGTGGTTCTCCGACAGGTAGTTCAAAGCCATTCGACCATACCAAGCTCACGGCTCAGACACCAAGTGTACCCAACCCAACCCATCAACTCAACCACTCAAGGCAACCCCTCCATAGGTGAGCCTGAGCTTCCAAATCATGCAATGGACTCCATTAGGGTGTATAAATAGGGCGGGAATAGGTCCCCACCCAAAAACTGATCAAAACTCAAATCATACAACTCACTGTATAGGTCTTACCTCCATCGGTGGACTCACCGGTGCACCGGTGGGTATCGATGGGGTATTTTCTTCAAGAAACAAACCTCTGTCGGCAGGCTCACCGGTGGACCGGTGCCTGTCGATGGAGGCCACTGTCTTTCCTGGGTTGGTGGTCGGCAGGGTCACCGGTGGACCGGTGCCGGCCGATGGATGACGGGGTGTGGATCCCCAGTCCAGTTCTAGGTCTCCTGATGGTTCAGAAATTGGGTCCAATAGGTCTTAAGGTGTTCATATCAATTAAACACATAAATCATTTGCAAAGCGAGTAAATCAACCATCTTGATGCATTGAAACAAAATCCCTAATCACTACTTATTTTGTAAGAATATATGAAATCGAATTGCACATGACGTCTAGATCAGATTATACAGAAAACGAGACTTACATCCTCCGAGAGTTGCGATCTGGATCCGGGTCATGTCTTCTACCTTCTAATTCTTGCACTCCCCTTCTTTTGGCACAGTCTTGTGCGGCTAGGACTTTGCTCCCTCTTCCTTCTCTTCTTCTTCCAAGTTCTCTCCCCAATCCTCCCTCTTCCATGTAACCAAAAGGAGAAAGGCGAGGAGCTGGTTATGGAAGTTTTCCTCCCATCAAACCCACTCCTTTCTCTCCCACTCCACACACCTCTCGTGCGTATCACATCTTGTCACGCCCCAAATCCAAGATATGGGATCTCGAGGATTCCTAGGAATTGACCTTTGGACCCACCACTTGGATACGGATAACTAGCTACATAATTAACCCTTACCTGGTTGAATCAGAGTCTTACCAAAATATAAACACCACCGGAAGTCACTCAAAATTAAAACCATAGCTTAACCAAAACTAAGATGAGCAACAACCCACAAATAAAGTAATAAAAGTCAACAAGATCTCTATTACAAATTCTGCCCGCATGGGGGTCAAACCAAATAAAATAAAACCAAATAAAGTAAAGTAATGTAGTCTCAAAAAGCAAAAGTATCTCGACACTAAAATCTCCTCTCCAGAAGCCAGCCATTATTACTCAGACAATCCAATCACTTGTAGAGATAAGGATTAGCCGAAGCCTAGTAGAGAAATCCAACGAGACTACAATATCTACTTTTATGCACGCATAACAATACGGTTCATTACATGCATTTCAACCAACATATAATATCACAGTCAAATGTATTTAATCTTATCATCATACTAAATCTCACATACTAGTATGTATAATACAATCATTTGAAATCACAATTCACATGGAAACCATACAACATCAAGTCATAACCCGTCAATAATTCAAAAATCTCATAGTCCCACTATATTAATGCTACCCACATGATCCCATCATGTTCAACCAGATTCCACATGGTCCCACCATGTTCCAAGAACAAACACACATACATCCATACACATGGTCCAATCTTGTGGCACAACAACAAAGATTACAACAACCATATTGTTACACTATGTTCCACAACAAACACCACATGGTCCCACCATGCTACGGCCAATCAAACACATAAACAAATACCTCATACTACAACTAACCAACACGTAAACAAACACCACATGGTCCCACCATGCTATGGCCAATTAAACACATAAACAAACACCATATGGTCCCACCATGCTATGACCAATCAGACACATAAAAACACCTCATGGTCCCACCATTCTGCGGCCAAGTAACCACATAAACACATATCATATATCATATACATAGTCTCATTATTCTTACAAACAAAGACCACATGGTCCCACCATTCTATGGCCAACATTCATTTAAGGACTTTCACCCACGGTGAAAGCACACCCATAACCCATACCAATATCCACAAGGTCCCACCTTGCTACCCAATCGTAATCACAATCAATTCAAACAAGTTACCAATGATAATGCATCTCAGTCACTCAATCATCATGTGCAATTCAATGCAAGTGTATGATGCAATCATAAAGTGAGATGAAGTTCAATGCAATGCGGGTGTGACTAGGCTGAGCCCAATCACGTACTCAATTCAACTCATGAACACACGACCCATCCTTTTAGGGACTTGCACCCATGGTAGAACCCACCTGTATCAGTAACCCATTCTTTTAGGGACTTGCACCCGTGGAGGAAAGCCACCATTCCTAGTCCTTAAGAGACTTGCACTCACGGTAGAATATACCAGTAACACGCATTTCTTTTAGGGACTTGCACCCACGGAGGAAACTCACCTGTAAACAGGCCTTCCTTTAGGGACTCTCATCCACGGTGGAATACACCCCTGCCAATCCTTTCCTTTTAGGGACATTCACCCATGGTGGAAGCTCACCCATCCGAATAGAAATTAAAATCAAATTGTATCAATCACAGACAATATTCACAAACATGGATACTCATTGTACCCTCATTCAACATACAAGATAGTCATCAAGGTCAACACAAGGCAAACATAAGTGAACATTAGATGCTAAACGCCCCATTCAACCAATCAAGTCCTACACGACCATTTCTAATTAGACCAATCCTATCTTAAGGTCCTATGATCATATCAAATACCTTTGAATTGATATCATCTCTTATCCCATCCGAATCATTCCGATAATCCTGAATTTTAGACCTTCTCTTACACTTTTCATAATTCGACCAATTCTAGATCTTTTGCACACAAACCAACTAT
>JAUPMG010079861.1:0-12886 GCA_031762675.1 Pachysandra terminalis | reverse complement strand
TAATGGATGCTCCCAGCATCACTCATAACAAACAAAGTTACAATCAATCACATACAAGTAATGAATACTTCCAGTATCACTTATAATAAACAATGTCACAATCAATCGTTGTGCATTTTATAAGATTCGACCATAACCACAACTTTTGCACACAAACCAACCACATATGCATGTATATAACGCATCCAGGGATCATCCCTCAAAATTTGAAGATTATTGAGGTTCGATGGATGTTCGGTATGTACCGAGGGTCCTACCGAAAGCTTCGGTCGATGGCTCGGTATGTACCGAGCATCGGTCAATGTTCCTGAGAGTTTGATTGTTCATGGTAGGTGGTTCGGTATGTACCGAATGACCTACCGAAAGTCTCGGTTGATGCCTCGGTATGTACCGAGTCTCGGTAGATGTTCCCAAGAGTTGGATAACTCTCGGTAGGTAGTTCGGTATGTACTGAATGACCTACTGATGCATTCGGTAGATGTCTCGGTATGTATCGAGGTACTTACCGAACATCTAAATCAACCCAGATTCGGTTTTCTTTCTAGTGTTTCGTGCCCAGAGTCTCAAGATTGCATTTTTATACTTCTAAACATCAAATATCAATCTCAATATATCATACAATTATTCCAACTTAAAATAATCAAATATAGACTACATATATTGATCTTTACACAAATCAATCATCACACATGAATTAATTACAAAAAATAATAATAAATTCTATGAACTCATATGATCATCACAATTGAAATAAACCTAAATCTAAGCATACTTTATCATGTAAACACATAATCATTCGTAATATCATGCCCAAAATCATTAGATCATGCATTCCAACTAATATCTATAGCATTGTTAAGATATATGAACATGATCACCGTAAAATCAATGAAAGTCCCTACCTCTTCCAGTTAAATAGTAATCCCCACCCTCTTCCAACTTTTCCTGTCTCTTTAAGTGTTGTCTCATCCTTGTTATTTCCCCTTTATCTCCTTCCTCTAGCCAATTGTCATCGTCATCACCAGTTTCTTCATAATCATCATATCTGACTTCCTTTTCCTCTTCACTCTTTTCCTTTTTCTTGTTCTTCCTAGGTTTCTTCCCAAAGTTGCTAATTCTTTTCCTTTCTTCTTTAGCTCTCTTCTACTCTCTCTCTCTCTCTTTTCTCTTCTTTCGTTCTCTCATTTTCTCTGGTCTTCTTCTTCCTACAATATTCTTTCCTCTTTTTCTCTATCACTTCAGCTTTCTCTTTCTTCCTATATGGCCTCCTCATCTTCCCCTTCTGCAGGATCAAAAACCAGAATTTCTTCCTCCTCTGTTTGGACGTTTAAGGCTAGAGACACACTCTCTCTCTTCTCTCCCACTTACTTAGCCCACTAAAACTCTATCACTATTGGTTTGTTCGAATTTGAATATCTTAATTTGAATTTTAAACTGTAGAGAGAATTAGTTATGTTTAATTACTTCCTTAATTACCTTTGTTTAATTATGTAATTATCTGTCCAAGTCCTAGTGGACTCTCATTGGGGTTTCGGCTCAATTCGTTAACTTTAGTGTCCTGGCCCGTATAGATTTGAAATCCAGCCCGTATATTTATTATTTAATTAATTAGATAGTTGTCCTTTAGTTTCTCTTGATCGCTATTTAGTCCAGTACCACCTAGGGTCTTTCATTAAATTCTCACTGTGTAATTAGTAAATTAGTAATTTAATTATAAGTAATCCAGTTGAGTCCGGGTCACTGCACTCTCGGTTTCTTCTTAGTTATCAAACATAAGGTGTATTGTGTTTGAAACGATGGAGAGGTTAGAGATATAGGGAGTTAACTCCCTAACTCTTCTCCCCACTCTCCCTTGTTCAGTGAGAAATCCCCAGATCAATTCACTGCACAACGTTTGAATTGTTGAGTCTAAAATCTCATATCACAAACTTATCCCCATATAGTCTCATTAATTACACTAAGACCCTCATATAAAAGTCAAGTTATTAATTTACCTCCTTATGTCTAATTAATTAGTAAATCATATAAGCACATGCCAATTTAATTATCAAATAAATTAATTAAATAAGGGAAATTCCATTAAAGGATCTAGGTCACTACAACCTACCCCCTTAAAAGAATTTCATCCCCGAAATTGCATACAATAATCCGTGAACAGATGAGGGTAACGTTCCCAGATCTCGAACTCTAGCTCCTATGAAGCTTCAGATTCGTCGTGATGACTCCACTGAATCTTTACCAAAGGAATAGTCTTGGTCCTCAAGACTTGTTCCTTCTGGTCCAGTACTCGCATAGGTTGCTCTACGTATGATACATCATTTCGTAGCTGCAACTGACTCCAGTCTAGAACATGTGACGGGTCGGGCTCATACTTTCGCAACAACGACACATGGAATACATTGTTCATGGTCGAAAGCTGCGTAGGTAGAGCTACTAAGTACGCCACTCATCCGATATATGCTAATGTACTTAGAATGGTCCAACATACCATGGAGCAAGGTTCCCTGTACAGCCAAAGCGCATAACACCCTTCATAGGAGACACCTTTAGGAACACATGATCTTCAACTGAAAATTCCATGTCTCTCCTCCTCTGATCTGCATAGCTCTTTTGTCTACTTTGGGCCATTTTCAACCTCTCTCTGATCAGTTTCACCTTATCAGTGGTCTCTTGGTTGAGCTCAGGTCCAAGAAAATTGCCCTCACCAACTTTTGCCCAGCAGACTAGTGAACGACACGGCCTCCCATACAGTGCCTCAAAAGGAGCCATGCCAATACTCGAGTGATAGCTGTTGTTGTAAGAGAATTCCACCAGAAGTAGATGTTCTCCCCAACTACCACCAAAGTCCATCACACAAGCTCGCAGCATATCCTTTGGTACCTGATTCACCCTCTTAGTCAAACCGTCTTTCTAAGGATGGTAGGCACTGAAGTCTAACTAAGTACCCATGGCCTTCTGCAAACTCTCCCAAAACTTCGACGTGAATAGTGAGCCCCCGTCTGAGACTATGTTGACTGGCACACTATGAAGTTGCACTATTTCCCGCACGTAAGGCCTAGTGATCTTCTTCGCTGTAGCTGAAGTCCTAACTGGAAAGAAATGGAAGGACTTAGTGAGTCGATCCACTATCACCCAAATTGAATCCAGTGTACCTCGAGTCATCGGCAAACCCACTACGAAGTCCATAGTAATGTGCTCCCACTTCCAATCAGATATAGGTAGAGGCTGCAATAGTCCAGCTGATCTCTGATGCTTAGCGTTTACCTGCTGACATGTGAGGCACCTCGCTACAAACTACGTTATCCCCTTCTTCATCTTAGGCCACCAGAAGTTCACTCTCAGATCACGGTACATCTTAGTACTCCCAGGATCTCTCTCATGATCTGCTGATCGTCTAGCACACATAAACGACCCTGGTACCTGATCAGTACATCTATGTGTATGACCCACTCTAGCTTCCCATCATCTGCAGCTAATAACTGTAACTTATAATCGGTCCTTGGACTAGCCGCAATGCGATGTTCCAAAGAAGGTCTGGCAACCAAACTGAATAGATAACTCCCTCTAGATTGGTCCACTGATCGCACTCCCAAGTTTGCTATAACTCGATACAAGCTCCATTCATGGTGAATTAACTGAGCTAACATGCCACATGGTTTACGACTCAGTGCAGCAGCAACAACGTTTGCCTTCCCAGGATGATAATTAAGTGTCGAGATATAGTCGTTCAACAACTCAATCCACCTCCTCTGGCGCATATTGAGGTCCTTCTGAGTGAAGATGTATTTCAGAATTTTATGGTCTAAAAACAACTCGAACTCCTCTCCATACAGATAGTGTCGCCATAACTTCAAGGCAAAAACCACTGCAGCCAACTCAAGATCATGCATAGGGTAGTTATGCTCATGAGTCTTAAGCTGTCATGATGCGTAAGCCATAACTCTCCTATTCTGCATAAAACCTGCACCTAATCCCTGTAAGGATGCATCTGTATAAACCTCCATCTTCTGGCCACTAAATGGTATGACAAGAAGTGGCGCTAAAGTCAATCGCTTCTTTAACTCATCAAACGTTACCTCACATTGATTATCCCAGTCGAATTTCATCTCCTTCCTGGTCAGTCAGGTCAAAGATGTTGCTATGGTGGAAAACTTCTCTATAAACTTCCTGTAGTAACTCGCCAGATCGAGAAGCTCCTGATCTTTGATGCATTCTTCGGTCGCTCCCAACCTAGAACTGCATCCACCTTCGATGAATCCACGGAGATGCCACTCCTAGAAACCACAGGCCGAGAAACTTCTCCTCATCCCTCTAGAAGTCGCACTTTTCTAACTGCGCGTACAACTGGTGCTCACACAGAGTCTGCAATACAATCCTGAGGTGCTCGTCGTACTGCTCTCTAGACCTCAAATAGATCAAGATGTCGTCTACAAAGATAACGAGAAACTGGTCCAAATAAGGTCTGAATACTCTGTGCATCAGATCTATAAATGCTGCTGGTGCATTCATCAACCTAAATGGCATCATTACGAACTTGTAATGTCCATAACGGGTGCGAAAAGCCGTCTTGTGTATATCCTCCTCCCTGATCCTCAGTTGGTGGTAACCCGACCTCAGATCTATCTTGGACAAGTACTGAGCTCCTCGCAACTGATCAAACAAATCATCTATCCTAGGCAGAGGGTACTTATTCTTCACTATGACCTGATCCAACTGCCTATAGTCTACTTGGAGACGAAGTGATCCGTCCTTATTCTTAACGAATAGCACTGATGCACCCCACGGAGACGTACTCGGCCTGATGAAGCCAAGCGAACTCAATCCGTCTAGTGGCTCCTTCAACTCGCATAACTCTGTCGGAGCCATCTGATAGGTTGCAAGTGAAATAGAAGAAGTGTCGGGCATCAATTCTATGCAGAAGTCTACATCTCTCCTAGGTGGAAAACCCGGAATCTCTTGAAAAACAAAACTATATTCTCAGACTGTGGGAATATCCTTCAAGGATAATTGTTGTCCCCCATCCACTGCACCCAAGAATTTGGTCTGATACACATCTTTCTAGGCCCCGAGAAATGTAAGTCGCCTATCTCCAAGGAGATCGAAGACAACGGTCTTCTCGAAGCAATCCACTCTAGCATGATAAGCAGCAAGCCAGTCCATGCCAAAGATTACATTGAAATCCACTATATCTAATACGATCAGGTCGGCCTCCAAATTCAGGTCCCTTACTCTAACCACAGAGGCGAGACATACCCGGTGTAGAGTAGCTATCCCTTCTACTAGGTTAACCACATGTAATGGAGTCTCTACCACACTAGGTTGTAGGGCGAAGAATAGCATTAATCTACTTCAAATAAAAAGTACGATGCTCCAGAATCAAAGAGAACATGTGCTGGGGTATGGAATAAATGTAGTGTACCTTCGACAACCACGTTAGATGCACGGTCATCCATAGGAGCAGATGATGTGCTAGCCATGGCATTGGACCTGCCATTCGGTTCTGGCTGAGGAGGAGCCTGTCTACCATCAATTCTTGCCGCAAGTCGGTAGGTCCGCTCTACATGACCTGGCTTCTTGCAGTTGTAACATACCCGCCGGTCACGTTGGTAAAATTACTACTGCTAAGACCACAGAGGCTGTCACTGAGTGTCCCGAGTCACTGGAGTAGCTGTATCAGCAGGCGGAGTCCTGGTAGGTGTGTCATTTCTCCGACATCGATCAGAGCCCTGTCTCTGCTGATAAGGCTGGTAGCGACCGTCCTTATTCTGTTTAGACTTGTCCCTCTGCTGCACAGCCCGGTCCAAGTCTCTCTCCACGTATGGTGCACACTCCAGAACACTCGCATATGTCTTACGTCTCTGAGGTACCACTCTGGATCGTATTACTATGCGCAGGCCCTTTTCGAACTTAGCGGCCTTATCCGCTTCGTCCGCCACCATGAGTAGAGCATATCGGGCATCATGAAAAATCTAGCCTCATACTGCGCCACGGTGTGAGAACCCTGCTCTAGTCACATGAAGTCCAGAGCCATTTGTTGACGATAAATTGTCGGTAGGTAAGAACTGCTCTCGGAAGGACTCCCACGTCATAGTCACTGCGAGGTTCTGCTCTACCATATCCCACCAGTGTAAAGCCTCTCCCTTCAAAATGAAGGTGGCTAGCGATAGACTGCGAGGTTCTGCTCTCCCATATCCCACCAGTGTAAAGCCTCTCCCTTCAAAATGAAGGTGGCTAGCGATAGATGCTGCTCCTCTGGACATCTCATAATGCAGAATATCCTCTTCACATCGAGGTGCCAATCCTGAGCCTCACTCGGCTCACCCAACACTCAATAAGTGGGCAGCGCTAACTTCTTGAACCGCTCTAACCACGCAATAGGGGTTACTACAGTCTGCCTCTGTTCCGTCGTCTTCATCTGATCCCCCTGGATCGTAGTGATGTCCCCCAAGATCTGGTAGACACCCGCGAGTTGAGGATCTGCGTCGGCTCTAGTACCAGAGGATGAAGACTCCCCTGCAGCTGGTCTTCCCCTTCTTCCATCCATCTACAATCCCACATAAAATTTTTAGATTTTTAATCTCACTCCTTCTATCCTAGTGTTTGCATGTATAAGTGTCCACACAAAGAAATCCACACATAACCTAATTTAGATTTCTATGTTCCTCCATCCTAACTTCTGGTTTCTATGTGATTCCTAAGATCTCTAGTATTTTAATAACTTTACTCTATTCAAAAAACCTTAAGCAATGACACCAATTTGTCACGCTCCAGATCCCGTAACACGGATCCCTAGGTGGGATGGCACAGATCTCGAGGTGAGACCTTCGGGATCCATTCCTAGACCACGGATTATCATACTATTACCAAGATATAAGAGATGAAATGAAATATGATTTATTCATCAACAGAGTCGTGGAAGTTTAAATGCAATAATCCAAATAAATAAAACTAATCAATGGCTTTAGAAGAGCCTTATTACAAAATTCCATAATAAACACTAAACAAAGTTTTAATTCAAATGATGTGACAATAAAGTATATTAACAAATTTCAAAACAGACAACAGTACATATGGTCCTCAACCTCATCACCACTAGCTCAACCTGCAACATGAGTAAGTTGCATGAGCTTTGAATGCCTAGTAAGCATGATTCTGTCATCCATTCTTATCAGTATACATGATTCAATGCCATAGACAATACAACAATAATAAATGAAATATAAGTGATGCATATATCGTATGAATATGATGCATTTAAATCATTCAGATGCTCTAATGGACGCTCAGTCAAAGAATACAATGCAATATATGAAATGTCTATGTTTACGTGTAGTGTTAAGTGTCCCTCATTGCAGCTTCAGTAACACATAAGGTTTCGGGACCGAAGTCACCAGGAACAACTGGCAGGCCCTGTCTTCATTTCTGGTGCTAAACCATGGTATGAAGGCCACCATGTACTGATTTCATGAGTGTACGACTCAAGGTCCAGCCGACCTTATTAATCAACTATGATCCATAACTTATTTCATAGGCCTTTCAACCTACAGGTCTAGACAACCTCTTATTTTTACCTCCCAGGCACACTTGAAACCTCACATGAACATAGTATGCATGTATCAATTTCCATAGGACACGAATGATAGTCTCCCTCGGAAACTATCCATGCGCCCATACAGGTAGATAATTCCTTCGATTCCATCATTCACATCGTAATGACATATAATCAATCAATCAATAATTGGATTCCACGAATGGTTTCCAAATTGGAGACTCATCTAAGGAGGGTGTTCAGTAGGTTAGCACGTGCCATTCTCATAATTAAGCCCGTACCAATATTGACATCCAAACCCTAAAATTCTCCCAAGAAAATCACTTAGAATAGTCAGTTCTGTCCAAAATCAATTCCATCGGTAGGCCCGTCGGTGTACCAACGCCTATCGATCAACTCGTATCCATAATATCCTATAATGTCGGTAGGCCCGTCGGTGTATCGACGTCTACTGACCAATAACAGTAGTCCCCTGTCGGTAGGCCCATCGTTGTACTGACGCCTACCGACCAACATGGTCTAACAAGGTATAATCCATCGGTAGGATCATCGATGTACCGACGCCTACCGATCAACAATGTTTCATCAAGTATAATCCATTGGTGGAATCTTAGGTGTATCGACGTCTACCGATTAACTACAGTAGTCCCCTGTCAGTAGGCTTGTGGGTGTACCGACGCCTACCGACCAACGTGGTCTAACAAGGTATAATCCATCGGTAGGATCATCGGTGTACCGACGCACCTACCGATAATTGAGGATGGTGTTTTCTGATTATTTTTAATCACAAAAACATCATTCTAACATCATAACCTAGTTACATATGAGTTCAACATAGAATTAATCTTGCTTTTATAGGTTATCAACAATACAAAAAAACAAACGATCATGCCGACAATATTTGAATTTACCTCTTGGAAATCACGTAATCATCACTTGAATTCATAGAACAATCATGTGTAAAAACAAGAATTATACAGAATAATCTACTTACTTCGATTTCTAGCGATCAATGTAATGAATGTATCTAGTCTAGCTCAATTTCTCACTATCCTCCTCTTCTTGATCTACTTTTTCTCTTCTTCTTCTTTGAAATACAGGCTTGGTTGAAATTTCTCTTCACAATCTCTCTCTATCAGTCTCTCAGTTTCTTCTTAGTTATTAAACACAAGGTGTATTTTGTTTGGAACAATGGAGAGGTTAGAGATATAGGGATTTAACTCCCTAACTCTTCTCCCCACTCTGCCTCGTTCAGTGACACGTCCCCAGACCAATTCAATGCACAACGTTTGAATTGTTGAGTCTAAAATCTCATATTACAAACTTAACCCCATATAGTCTCATTAATTACACTAAGACCCTCATTTAAAAGTCTAGTTATTAATTTACCCCCTTTTGTCTAATTAATTAATAAACCATGTAAGCACATGCCAATTTAATTATCAAATTGATTAATTAAATAAGGGAAATTCCATTAGAGGATCTAGGTCACTACAAAGTAGTTTCTCTCTCCTAGGATATTACGTGAGTTAGTGCGAATGCCCATTATCTCCCTCTCTCTAATTCGAATTAGGTAGCAAAGGTCTACTGTGCACTCACCTTTGTCCAATTGGCCTATACAGCCAAGTCACATGTCCAATCAGTTCTGCTGTGTTGGGTCCAAGCCCATTACAACTAAATCACATAAATAACATAATTAATCACCAACTTTACATATTTACATAAAGGTCCAATCCAGCCCCCTTTAATATCAATTAAATCATAAGGTTTTAAATAGGATCAACTACCATTTAATTATTAAATTAAATGGTGTGGTCAGGGTCACTACGTTCTCCGCCCTTTAGGCTATTTCATCCTCGAAATTTAGTACATAACTCGATTATCGAATAGCGTCGAGTATCGCTTCCGAATCTCTGATTCTAGTTCCAACGAAGCTTCTGCTTCATCGTGATGATTC
Source organism: Pachysandra terminalis (assembly GCA_031762675.1). Classification (NCBI taxonomy): domain Eukaryota; kingdom Viridiplantae; phylum Streptophyta; class Magnoliopsida; order Buxales; family Buxaceae; genus Pachysandra; species Pachysandra terminalis. The sequence goes on along the minus strand of JAUPMG010079861.1, from coordinate 3,380 downwards.
AATTGTACTTTCACCAAGGGAATGGTCTTTGTCCTCAGTTTCTAATCCTTCCGGTCCATGATCCTTATCGGTACTTCTTCATATGTCGCATCGTCCTTTATCTGTAAATCAGTCCAGTCAATGGTGCATGCAGGATCTGGTTCATACTTCCTTAGCATAGACGTGGAAGACATTGTGGATTGCTCCCAACTGATATGGCAAGGTTAGATGGTATGCCACCTTACCGATGCATTATAATACATCAAAGGGTCCAATAAAGCGAGGTGCTAACTTCCCTTTCTTTCCAAATCTCATAATACCCTTCATAGGTGAAACCTTTAAGAACACGTGATCACCCACTTCAAATTCTAGCTCTCCTCTTCTACGATATGCATAGCTTTTCTGTCAACTATATGCTACTAGAAGTCTCTTCCTGATGATTTTCACCTTTTAAGTTGTCTCTTGGATAATTTCAGGTCTAAGTAAACTGCTTTCGCTCACTTCGGTCCAACATGCGGGCAATCTACACGGCCTTCCATACAAAGCCTCAAATGGTGCCATCCCAATACTCGACTGGTAGCTGTTATTATAGGAGAATTCTACCTAAAGAAGATGGCCACTCCAGTTCCCTTTGAAATCCAAAACACATGTCCGTAGCATATCTTCCAGTATCTGATTGAACCTTTTGATCTGCCCATCTATCTTTGGGTGGAAGGCAGTGCTAAAATCTAACTGTGTGCCCAAAGCCTTCTGTAAGCTCACCTAAAACTCTGATGTGAATCTAGTATCCCTATCAGACACGATGCTAAATGGCACCCCGTGTATTCTTATGATTTCCTTGACGTAAAGTCGAGCCAATTCATCTTTAGAGGCTGTGACCTTCACAGGCAAGAAGTGAGCGGATTGGTCAGTCTATCCATAATCACCCAAATAGAATCACTTCCCCCTCTTGACTTGGGCAACCCGACTATGAAGTCCATAGTCAAATGCTCCCATTTCCATTCCGTAACAGGTAACGGTTGAAGTAATCCGGCCGTTCTCATGTGTTCAGCCTTGACTTGCTGACATGTAAGGCATCGAGCCACAAACTATGCTACATCTCTCTTCATGTCGGACCACCAATAAACGTTTCTCAAATCCTGATACATCTTAGTGCCGCCAGGGTGAATGGAATACCTGAACTTGTGTGCCTGTCCAAGAATCTCATTCCGAATCATCTCGTCATTCGGAATACAAAGTTTACCCCTGTATCTGATCACTCCATCTGCCGATAATACCTAGTCTGGCTTGTACTCATCTGCTGCCAGCGATTGTAAGTCTAAATCTGATTTATGTCCCTGTCCAATCTTGTCCATGATCGACGGTCTCGCTACCAAGCTAAACAGTAGCCCCCCATTTTCTTTACCTTTAGTTTGGACATTCAAATTACTGAAGTCTTCAATCAGACTCTATTCTTGCATCAGTAAACAGGACAACATATTCCGGGGCTTTTTGCTCAAAGCATCTGCAACTGCGTTTGCCTTCCCCGGGTGGTACTGGAATGTCGTGATGTAGTCGTTGACAAATTCCATCCACCTCCTCTGCCTCATATTCAGCTCCTTTTGAGTGAATAAGTACCTTAAACTCTTGTGATAAGTGAAGAGCTCAAAGTCTTCTCCATAGAGGTAATGAATCCATAGCTTCAGTGCTAGCACTATTATGGCCAACTCCAGGTCGTGCGTTGGGTAATTACACTCGTGCACCTTGAGTTGTCTGGAGGTGTAAGCCACAACTTGTCCTTCTTGCATAAGGATGCAACCCAAACCCATCAGTGACGCATCCATTGACAGCTATAGCTTCTTCGCACTGACTGGAATTACAAGTACTGGAACCAAGGTTAGTTTCTTCTTTAGTTCCTCGAATGCTACCTCACACTTGTCATCCCAGTGAAAATTGACTTCTTTCTTTGTTAAATTCGTCAATGGGGCAGAGATCTTAGGAAATCCCTTAACAAACCCTCTGTAGTAATCGACCAAACCCATAAAACTTCTGATTTCTGCCACGTTCTTGGGTCTCTTCCAACTGAACACAACTTCGATTTTGGCAAGATCTACAGATATTCCCGCTCTTGACACCACGTGTCCAAGGAATTTGACTTCATTCTTCCAAAATTTGCATTTGCTGAACTTGGCATATAGTTCTCCACCGGTGCCATGCAGTATGTGGCCAATGATATGTGCCCAACATCAGCTCGATGCAGAACTCTACTTCGCTTAACAGTGGTAGTCCAAGTATCTCCTGAAATTCTCTAACAAACTCTTTTACTACTGGGATCTCTTCCAAGGATTCTCCTTTGTTGCCCTCCAATAATCCCAAAAACTCTTCCTGGTACTCATCCTTTGCATTGCTCAAATTTGGTGGTCTTGTCGGTTTCGTTGGCTACCATCTGAGGTGCCAAACGCGACAACATAGCAAAGCGTCCCTTATATTGGCTCAATGTGAGGGAGCCCTATTCCAACTTCATAAACTCCAAGACCATAGTTCTCTTGTAGCTGCTCGGGAAGTATGTCTCAAAGAATTGTCATTCGAATTCTCCCCACTCTTTCATCTGTCCCTGGGCCCTCACTACTATCTTGTACCACTGATAGGCTTCTCCCTTCAGCATAAATACGGCCAGCTTCACCCTGTGGTCAGTGTCACGCCCCAGATCCTGTAACCCGAATCCCTAGATGGGATGGCACGGATCTAGAGGAGTAACCTTCAAGATCCATTTCTGGACCACGGATCAACATCGTCATAACCAAGAAAGGATGAAATAATAATCGTATTAAATCATCGTACAAAGTAGCGGAAGCAAAAAGATACATAAAGATCTAAAAGAAAATACATCAAATAAAGTGGCTTCAGAAGAGCCCTAATACATCCCCATAAAAACTAACAAGTTTGAACAGAAGCAAATAAGAGAACAGAAAAGAAATCAACTAAGGGCCATGAACGTCCCTCTCTCAATATTGACTTGCAACACGATGAGTTGCGTGAGGTGGGTACTCAGCAAGCATGATCAAGTCAACCAGTTATACAACATTTATGATAAAAATCCATATACATTGATAAAACAAAAGAAATCAGTAACATGTGGTATGATATGAGTATGATGAAAGCATGATCAAACAAATGGCCTAATGTATGCTCAATCAAGAAATGCAATGCAATGTAGTTATGCCTATTTTTATGTGCTCTGTTACTTGTCCCTCAATATATCTTCACGCGAATTTGGGCTCCGTATCTCCCAGGAACATCCAGCTGTCCCATCTCTGAGCCCGGCGCTAACCTATGGTTCAAAGTCCACCATATGCTGATTTAGAGTGTACGATACCCAAGGCTCAGTCGACCTTATGAACCAACTATGATTCATAACTTAT
>JAUPMG010079851.1:0-12886 GCA_031762675.1 Pachysandra terminalis | reverse complement strand
AATCTTGTCGTTATAGTGTGAACACAAATTAAAGTGTGAACACAAACTTTACTTTCTTTTCTAACGTTTTCATGTTGTTTTGAGAAGTAAAGAATAGATGTGTTTTGACTGAAAATTATGACAGTTTGGAAAAGTGTTTTTTAGTGGGTCCCACCATCCAAACACCAAAAAGCATGAGAAAGTAGCTAAATACTTTCCTTTCCTAAGCTTTCCCACCAACCAAACACACCCTAAAGGATGGTTAGAGATTGTACTAACTACTAGCCCCTCTAGAATAAAATTCCGATTATGGCAGTTTTAGCCCGTCTTTTTTGCCATGATATCTAGATTAGATAGTACACCTGCAATACTTGTTTATCTAATGTTTTCCTTCAATTTGATTATTTTAGTCTTAATAATGTGGGATACACCAGTCTGTAGAGTATATGATTAATGGCTCTGTTTCTTCTTTTGCAGTTGAATTTGACCATAGTGGAAGTTACCTTGCAATTGCAGGCTCAGATATAAGGTGAGTTTTTCGGGGCATAAAAACGAAAAGAAAAAAATATTCAAGCATTGGTAGTTTGGTATGAAATTATAGAAATATCACTAGTCTTGTTTTTAATTTTTTTTTCCATAATATTCAGTAAGTGCCCCACATGTTACTTATTTATTTACTTATCTATATAATCGATTTTCCCTGCTCTTTCTTTTTGGTTTCAGCTGCTTGAAAATCCATTAAATCTAAAATACCTCCATATATAGGCTGGACGGATTTTAAATGAAATATTTGTTAAGTTGGGTATAAACCCAGATCTCTGGACACAAAGTACTATTCGGGGTCATTTGAGATGGTTAAAGTTGGTAGTTTCTTTTATGATTTTAGTATTATCACATTTAAACTTCTGCACTTTCATATTTTGAGTTCATAACTGCTTTGTTTTGAAGTTGAATGTTTCTTTATCGGATCTAAATAATGAATGTATAAAGCGTTCTTATTTATGTGGTCATTATATTATTACTCCTTATGGATGTATGTTCACAACCCTTCTTTGCCAAGTTCCCATACTCTACCATATAGGGGCTAGACATCCTACATCCCGACTCCTGTACCCTAGCCCATGTAGCGTAGTAAAAAGGATGCAATTGCTTAGCTTTCAACAAAATCATAGCCTAAAAAGCTCCGATTGATGCAGTCTTATTGAGCTTTGATTATTCCACCATGACATTCCTGCCTTGACGCATTGGTTAACATTTCAAGAGTTTGTAACTTTAAGCTCTCTGCTGCAGGGTTTACCAGGTTGCCAATGTAAAGTCTGATTGGAATTGTATCAAAACATTCCCTGATTTGTCTGGAACAGGTTCTCTCTTTCACACACACAGTACTGCCTTGCGCCATTTGTAAATTTATGATATACCATCAAAACAAAACATAAGCTTGAATTATCACTTGGTTTCTCTCAGATTGACGCTTATTTTCATATACCGATTGCAGGGAAAGTGACATGTGTAAAGTTTGGCGTAGATGCAAAGTACATGGCTGTAGGATCAATGGACCGGAACCTCCGCATATTTGGCTTGCCTGTGGATGATCCAGAAGAGTCTTAAAAGAACTTTGCCTCTTTGCCTCTCAGTTTGTGAAGTGTAATACTCAGTTTTGCCTTCACAGCTTCTGGATGCAGGATCAGTGTTTAGTTTTCTGGTTTAAAGAAGCAGATGAGAACCGAGCAAGAATTCGTCTGCATATTTAATTGTTTGCTTCAGTAAGAGAGAGAGAGAGAGAGAGAGAGAGAGAGAGAGAGAGAGAGAGAGCCTGAGGTAGCAGTTTTACGTATTTTAATTTTTTTTGTTTAGGCATTGTGGTTAGATTTTGTATTGCTGTAGAAACACCCACAACTTCGTTTATTATATACTTTTTCTTTGTAGTAGAAAATTCTTCTGCAAAGGAATCATTCGAAGTGGTAAAGGGTTTAGTGAACCCCCCTTTTGTTTCAACGTGGCAACAAGATTCCCGTAGGAGACCACCCTATACCAAAACCTGCTCCGGGCCTTTAGCATAGGTCTTCTATGTTCTTTGGTATTCATTTTTCCCTTTTTACCCTCCTTTACTTCATTAAATAACTTTTAAAGTATGCCTACATTTTATCTTCTCCTTATAACCTTAACTTCTCCTCACGCGTGTCTTGCTATTCTATTTCTCCATCAATATATAAAGTTAGCCTTGGATGCCACATTTGTTTACAGATGGCTGTCCTTTGTCTTGAGTGAATATCGTCAGAGAAAATAAGACAATCAAATAACTTGGTCTCAGGTAATGTCTGCTTGGCTCTTGTTCTTCTCATGTCCTATTGCTTCTGATATTTACCGACTTCCAACATATGTGAAATGTGAATAGGTTTATTGTAATAGAAAGGCATTTATGAAAATATCCATTATTTTCGTTTATTTTATTAATTTCAATTGTTTATTAGATGTGGATTATAGCTGTTTTATCATAAAGCTGTGCTCAGGAGAGATATTAGTGAATGCAATTCACACGTGAGGTAGTAGGGACCAGGTAAACCGCTTTATAAATGATATAGGGTTTGCGAGCATATCTTATAAATAGATAATTGCGCATTAAGATCATTCTCCGTATCAACCAAGCCCGCCCAAATATCAGGCCAGAATGACCGGGCCAAGCCTACATACAGCCCACTAAAGGAAACCCTACTTTAAGCTTTTTTTTTGATAAAACCCTACTTTAAGCTAAAAGGCAATCCTACTACTAAAAATTTTGCTTGTGTGGGGCCTAAAGGAGCGGTGTGCCAAAAGCCGCCCTAGTATCCTTCCGAACTTTAGTACTCATCCAAAATACAAAAAAAAAGTAACCCACATTTGCAAACCAAAGCTCTCCAGACCCATAACCTAATCAAACCATACGCATGAATCTTTCCTCCTCCTCAACCAAACCCCATCACCCAAAATCACCTAAAATCCCTCCAAAACCAGAGTTATGATTTGAACAGAACAACCCCAGATGGGTTTCTTTACAGAACCCTTTACTTTCCTCTCTCTTGCTCTGCTTTTCTTCACCAGTTTTGGGTTCCTCCCATCTTGCAAAACCGCTTCAGATTTCACCACTTTAGTCTACAAGGGATGTGCAAATCAGACATTCTCAGACCCATCTGGGGTTTACTCACAAACCCTTTCATCCCTTTTCGGTTCTCTAATCTCCCAATCCTCCAATTCAAAGTTCTACAAAACCACCTCAGGTGGAGGCCAAACCTCCATCTCTGGTCTGTTCCAATGCAGAGGAGATCTCTCTAATGCCGATTGTTACAGCTGTGTGAACAAGCTCCCTCAAATGTCTGATCGCTTATGTGGTAAAGCCATAGCTGCAAGGATTCAGCTACAGGGATGCTACATTCTCTATGAAGTTGCTGGGTTTCCTCAGGTATCAGGATTTGAGCTGCTTTACAAGACCTGTAGTGCATCACAAGCAGCAGGGTCTGGGTTTGAACAGAGAAGGGACACTACGTTTTCAGCTTTAGAGAGCGGTTTGGTTAGTGGGAATGGATTTTACACGACCAGCTATGAAATGGTGTATGTATTGGCACAGTGTGAGGGAGATTTAGGAACAGCAGATTGTAGTGAGTGTGTGAAGAGTGCAGTGCAGAAGGCTCAGGTTGAGTGTGGGAGCTCAATTTCAGGCCAAGTTTATCTTCTTAAGTGCTATATTAGTTATAGCTACTATCCAAATGGGGTAACCAGAAAATCATTTTCAGGTAAAATAGAAGAGCAAAAGCATTTAAATCATTAATTATCAATTTTTTTTTTTTTTTTTTACAAAGTTTGATTGGTGGTTCTTTCTTGTTTATTTCATTTCCAACATGATCTCTCTCCAATTTCGTTTGGTGGGTTATTTGCATTTGTGTGTGTGTGTGCATAGTATTTATTATTTCTTCAGTATCAATCAGTGAGCATGATGTGTACAGGAAAAAATACAGGGAAGACAGTAGCTATTGTTATGGGAGGAGCAGCAGGGGTGGGATTTTTAGTTGTTTGTTTGCTGTTTGCCAGATCTTTGTTGAAGAAACGTGAAAGTAAGTATAGAAATTGAGATTTTTTTTTTTTTTTTGGGTTCTATTCTGTGTTTTTAAAGTTGGTTGCTGTTATGATCATGGTTGGTGTTGTTTTAATTTTTTGCAGATCACTGAAAGGAGATACGGTTTTAGAGACGCAAACATTTTTTGAGGTGGGAAGATTTTATTTTATTTTTTTATGGGATTTTGGATGAAATTTGTGGGGAACACTGAGCAGTAAAAGATTGGGTTTGAGAGAGAGAGAGAGAGAGAGAGAGAGGGTTATTCTTGTAAAATTATGAAAGAAATACTTAGGAAGTGAAGATTTTTTGTATTTTTTAAAACTAGATAATCATTTGGGGTTTTTGTCCCTTTGGGTTGGAACTGAGAAGGGGAGAGAGAAGGATTTTTGGCTTTTTTATTTTATATAAAAATATTCTCATTGCCATGTGGGTGTTTCTCCTCTTCTGCCATTTAGCAATGGAGTCCTCTCTCTCTCTTATGCAAGTCTTGTAGTGTAATTGTTATCCTGTATATATTGTATGCAGATACAAAGTTGGATTCATATCTTTATTTTATATAAAGTTATAGACACCATAAAGTGTTATTACCAAAAGAAAAAGAACACCATCAAAAGCTCTCTCATAATTCAATTGGAATGATTTGGCTTAATTCCTAAGTAAGGGATGTGGCTGTCAACTCGGCTCAGCTTGTATGAACCGAGTTTGAGCTCCATAATTAGGCTCTTGAGTCGAGCTTAAGCTTGAAAAAAAATTCATTATCTTAACGAGCCTGAGTCGATCTTGAGTAGGGCTATAAACGAGCTGTGCTAGCTCGCCTGAGGCTTGGCTCCTATGAGCTGAGCTTGAACTCTATAATTAGGCTCGCTAGTCGAGTTTGATCCAAAAAAAAAAAAAGCTCATTATCTTAACGAGATTGAGTCAAGTTTGGGTAGGTTCGGCTCGGCTTATACATGAATATCTTATATTATGTATTAATATTAAACACACGTGTTAACATATTATGTTATATATAATAATACTTATCAATTATAATATTAATGTATTTGTATTAATCTAAGTTTTTTTACGAATAGAGCTTTTACAAGCCTGAGCCGAGTTGGGCAAAGCTCGGTTCGGAGCCTAAAATTTTTTAACGAGTCTGAGCCTTGTTAGAGATTTACGAGCCTGAGCCAAGGTGAGCAAAGCTCAGTTCAGCTCGTTTACAGCCCTAATCTTGAGCAGTCTTGGCTCGGATTGTATATGAGATTTTACATCCATATTTTTATATCTTATTTTATACATATTAATGTATTATATCGTTTTACAATAAAAATCATCAATTATAATATTAATATATTTATACTAAGCTATTTTTTTGCAAGTTGAGTTTTTACGAACCGAGCCTGAGCCCAAAATATTTTAAGCAACCTAAACCCAAAATTTTTTAACGAGTCTGAGTTAAGTATGAGCCTTGTTCAAGGTTTACTGGATCAAGCTGAACTGGGCAAAACTCAGCTTGTTTACAACCCTAAGTAACGCTTTTGGCTTTCGAAACCCATGAGTTCGGATAAAAAAAAATTAGAATTTTCTTAATTAAGTCAACCTGAACTGATCCAAACAATAAATGGGTTGGAGGTTTACATTATAAATCTGTCAACCTAACCCTAACCCAAACAACTATTTTATTATTTCAATAGGTGCGGATTAATTATAATACAACCCGACCCATTATAATTCAACCCGGATCATTGCGACCCCGACAGTTGTACGTGTCCATTCACTTGGTCTTATCTAACTTTCTCTAGAAACTTTTACTTGACAACTGTTTCAAAAAGCCATAAACGCGTGTCCGGATGTCAAATTCATAACGTCTCCAAAATCTAAATTCGTTGCCGAGCTTTATTTTGATAAATGAAACACATGTCAAGATTCAAATTATGTGGGATCCACGTAAGGACTTAGCTGTAACCCCATCACCATTCAAAGATCCTATGGAGATCACTTAGGATAAAGACTTCCTATTGGGTGAATCTGGCCGTTTGATTAATCACCAAGTCAGAAATCTGATGGGATTCTGCCTACCACTGCGTCATTAACATTATCACATGTGGACCCCATTTCTTTATCAGGTGAGTTTTGAATGCCCACAATCCACTTCTGGTTTCACATTATACGAAGCATCATAGAGGATTATGGTAGGCCTTGATTCAATTTGAAGTGGTTTCACATTATACGTAGCATCATAGAGGATTATGGTAGGCCTGACTCTTGCATCTGATGTGTTATAGTTAGGGCTATAAACGAGTCGAGTTGAGCTGTGCCCAATTCAGATTTAGGCTCGCGACAAGGTTCGGGTTCAGCTCCAACTTGATATAATTTTTTAGCCTTAGACTCGGTTTGTGAAAGGCTCATCAAAGTGAGTGAGAGAGAGTAGAAAGAAGTCTACACCAACAAAAAAAAATTACTTGACTTAAAACACATTACGTCATTAACTCCGTACATATATATATATATATATGACCGAACTGAGCTTATCCAAACTCAACTCAGGCTTGTTAAAATAATGAGTTTTTTTTTGCTTGGACTCGGCTCATGCAAACTAAAACTGAATCCAAGCTGAACTAGCTCGGTTCGTTGACAACCCTAACTAGCTTGGATGACAAACAAAAGAAAAAATAAGACCATACAGTTTGATCACATATGGTATGTCATGTGCAGAAGATGAATGCCCATTTTGTGTAAGAAAAGAGACCTTGAAAAGGTGTGGTATAGAGAACGTAAAATACATTTACGGTCCTTTGTCCTCTACAGCCTACAACACGAAACAAAACCAGTTCCAAGAAAGGCATGATATGAAGCAAGAGGAATTTGAGATAAAAAAAATGGAAAGGGTTTAGCCATGAAAAAGTAACTAATCAAACTACTTGTATGCGGCAATTGAGACTCAAGTTTGATGTCCCACTTTTATCATCAATGTCATACTTGCTCACAATAACCTTGTGGCAGAGATTATCACATTCCACATTATATTGTCCTAAAAAAGAGGAATTGAGAGATTTTGTGTTGCCCCATATATTCACCCTCCTCCCTTCCCTTGTTTATCCTTACGTACCCTCTCCCATTTTCATTAGATGATTTTTTGGTCGGGCCGTCTATCACCATGAGAAAGACTCAAATGCTTAATTGGACAATCACCCATCACCTAGAAGTATTAACATGGTCCAATAGTTATTGTCCAAGTTCACTTTCAGCTTGAAATTATCTCGAAACACCTAAAAATACATTTGGTCCAAAAAAAACACCCAATTTACATATGCCTCTAGGAATACGATTGTGTCTTCTACAAATTTTGATTTCCAAGGTTTGGTGGCTCCAAATGAAATCAAAATTTTAAGGGGGCATTTGGGTCCTGTCACCCGATATATCACTCAAAATTTAAGCCCTGTCTTAAATTTTACAAAAAAAAAAGTCTAATTATTAAAGTAATTAGCCACCAAACCTTAAATATCCCCATAAATCGAGTTCAGGTTTGGTTCAACCCGACCCTAACCTGCCCCATTATTATTCAATATATTATTTATATATATTTTATGTATAAATAACTATTTTATAAATATATGTTAAAAATCATATATCTAACTTAAAACATCATTTATTTTGTAATATATTATATAGCCGGGTCGAACCTACCCTAATTAGGTCAAGGTTGGTCAAAACCATCCCGAACCGTCCCATTGCCATCCCTATCTCACCAGTTCGGATCCAATTGTAGGGGTGGCAATGGGCCGGGTGACCCGCTCTGCCCTATATTTGGGCGGGCTTGGGCAAGGATTAGTAGCCCGTAGGGTCGGGCTGAAACTTAAGGCCCAATTATTTTTTCGGGTCGGGCTCGGGTTGCATTAGATTAGCCCGCCCCGACCCGATGGTGTGAGCACTCATAACGAGTAATATGTAAAATTTACCTAAGTTTATCATTCCATAAGGTTGTGGTTTAGTGGTTCAAACTTCATATTCACTTCTTGGAAGACCAAGTATTAATTCTTGAACTACCAAAATATAAGAGTTTTTGTTTTGTATGGGCAAACATGGGCGGGCTCGGGCTTGACTAATTATACAAGTGCTCTTATATATATATATAGTGTGGCCCGGCCCGAGCCTAGCTTAGCCCGGCCCATAGCCACCCCTATCCAACCGTCCACAATGGTTTCAATGATCGGAAAGATCCGGTCCAGATTGGCTGGTCCGTACCTGGATCATCCGGGGCCGGTCCAATCCTAAGCCACGATATAATTATTGTATCAAGTCATTTTAGGTCAGACTAGTCCAACCGATTTCGATCCGGACCGGTCCAGTGACCGGATCGGACCAATCCAATCAATCCAAAGTTTTTTTTTTTTTTTTTAATTTATAAAACAAACGATCGAACATGCATAGGCCTGGACCGGTCCCACCGATCAAAATTTTTTTATTTTTTTTAAAGGATGATCCAACTTTTGGATCGGCCGGGACTAGATCGATCCAAGTTCCCGACTAAATCCAAAAGTATATATATGGTCGGATCGGATGCCCTACTGCTCCCTTCCGCTACTTCTTTCTCTTTACCGCTCGCAGTTGCCCTCAAAAAAGGAAATCAAATCCAGAGTTTGGAAGAGTGAAAGCCACAATAATTTCCATCCTCTCTTCTTTTCACTTCAGCAATTCTCGATTTGGCTCCATCTATATTTCATCTCAAGTAAGTATTCGTTAATAGTGTTCTTTAAGTGTTCAGCTTTCTTCTTCGCATGCTATCTCTTTCTCTCACTGTGTGACTCTGTACGAGCTAAGGTTATGGTTATGGTTATGGATTCTTATATTTGCTTTCAAAATGGGTTGGAGTTTTGCACCGTAAACCCTCGTTTTATAATGTTTGGATCTGGATCAATTTATATTAGTCTGGTTTCGATGGGTTGTGCTATATTGTGTTGTGTTGTGTTGTGTGGGTTTTAGTTTTATTTCCTAGAAAGTTGACTAAATGGTTATAAAGCTCAAGTCCAGATAGTTGTTTTTCTTACATTTTCTTTTTACTAAATTGTTTTGTTATGATTCAATTGCTTGCTTCAAGCGAAATTAATATATCGTTTTCTTAAATTTATAAGTGGGGTTGTAAATTTTTTATTGGACTTGTATGTTTCTATTCTTAAATTCTCATTGCAGGTGAAAATAGTATAATTTTTTCTTTAAATTTATGACTGGGGTAATAAATTTTAATTGGACTTGTATGTTTCTATTATTAAATTCTCATTTTATTTCCCGTTGAACACATATAGGCAGAGATTTTAAATAAAGTAATGAATTGGGCTGTAGATTTTGGTGGGGGAAGAGAGATGCAGTAAGTGATTTTTTTGAAATATATACAAAGGATTCAAAGGAATCACATTCGTTTACTATTATTTTTTTCATTTAAATTTTATTTTGGTCCTGGTAACCAATGGGCTGATTGTTTGCAAATTGTGTGTGTGTGTGTGTTTTTTCCAATTTATTTTTATTTTAATTATTTGCCTTTATTTTTTTAGCAGTGTCGTGATTGTTTTGAAACCCATGTGTTTGTAATGTTGCAGCTTGTTCACTTAACCTACGAGATATCAATACAAAATAGAATGGCAGACAATGAAACTGTTGTTGCTCAAGCATCAGCCATGGAGTACCCATCCAAGGGATATCCTTCTACTGATACAGCTGCAGACTCTAACTCTCTTCCTGATATCAGCACCTTGTGTTCTGGGGCTACTGGTTATTTGTCTGCTTCCGCCGTTTTGAGTAATGAAACTTATGCCGTGCCAAATGGTTCTAATTTAGTTGATGGAAATACATATAATATGAATCCGGATTCTGTTATGCAAGAAGCTTTTGTTGCCTCAACATATGAGGCTAAACTAGCTGCTGAAGGGGCTAATATCAACGATAATCATGTCAGTCAGGAAAATGCAGTTGCAGAATCTTCTGTAGTTGTCAGCTACGATTCTTCTGCAAATGAAAAGGGGGTTGGTGAAGTGAGTTTCACTTCGACTGGAAATGGTGAGAATGAAGATGCTTCAAATGATGCTGGTGAAGCTGCTCCTTTGCATCAGTTTGGAGAGAGTTCTGGTATGTCTCATTCTGTGATCTTTGACTTTTTCTTCCCTTTTTTTTTTCTTTTACTTCTTCTTTTGGAGTGTTTGTGTGTGTTTGGAGGAATGGTTGTTATGCACGTATGACGTATCTCATGGAAAAGGTTGTTCAGCCAGTGCTTAACATGTGAAGGCATGAACCAAGGCGTCAGATTCAATAAGAATGTTAGGTGAAAGTTTCAAGGCATGAAGCTTATGCCTCATACTCGCTCAGATTAATAATAACTACCATTGGTAGGGAAAGAACTTGCATTTTGAGTTTGGAAACTGATAAAGTACTACATTGAAGAAAATAATGATTCAAGTATCCTATAAAAGTATGTCGAGAGAGGTTGCTATGGACTGTGCTTGGGCTTGCTTTATTTAAGCCGTTTAATGTCTACTAAGGAAATCTTTTGATTGGAGGTTGCAAAATATTTTGAAAACCCTAAGTGTGTTGAACATAATGGTGGAAGTGTTTGTTTAAAAAGTTAGTATTCATCACTAGCACATCTTGTACCCTCCTTAGAACTAAAGATTGGCAGTTGATATGAAGTGGCTTTGAAAGGGGTTCAGGGTCGTCCAAATATTCTCCATTGACATCTTCCAAGTAAAAAATTGCGAAAGGCTTTAGACAAAGGATTTGGGCCACACTATGACTCCCTTTGGAATCGAGTAACCCACCTGGAATCTTCTTTCTTTCTCCTCACACACACATATAAAGTCTAATGACAGTTATCTAGAGAGATCCTAGGATAAACTCTAGGATGATACTATCCGAATCTCTTGGTCCACACCCAAATTGGGCCTTTACAATAATCCTCCACAAGCTATCCCACTCGGTGTTGAACAACTATAGCACTTGCAAAGAATTATCAAAGAAAAAAAAACTATAGCAATTGCAAAGCTTTCTTTAAAGTTGTTAGAGGTCTTAGATTCAATCCTTCTTGAATCTTGACTCTTCGGAATGCAAATGTTGCCCTTTTTAATTAGACGGTACTTAAACTCTTCCTTGAACCCACTCCAAGTGAAACCATAGTAAATTTTTAATTATTTTCTTCATTGACACTAGCAAGTGAAGAAGGGACATAAATAGTTAAAGTTATATATATATGCACATATATTTTGATAAAATGACGAATGGTATATATAGGAACGGTATATATAGGAACGAAGAAAACAATAAATTAGTACATCGGTATCTAGAGGTAGCCGCATAGAATACCACATAAGAGCAACCCACTACAGAGTAATGTACAAGACCCCTATTAAGGGAAAACCCCAGGAACCTCAGAGTCGGGTGTTGTTAAAGGCTATCGCCCAGTCGTCTAGGTAGATTGTTGGGCTTTTTTTGAGGACTTGGGCTATGCTCGCTTAGGCTAGCATCACCTAGGAGTGATTTTGGGCGAGGCGATCACCTAGCCTAATTAATTATATATTTTTGAATTTCTTATCTTAGCAATTAAACTTATAGCTTATGATATAAAATAAGATGAATTGGAATTCATCTCATTTTAAGTTTTTCATATCTAATATGTTTGTTGATCATCGCATTAGGCTATGTTAGGAGAAACCTGTCATATTGATCATTTTTTCAAGAAAATGTCTTTTATGTTGTTATTAAACTTACTGTAAAGTACTTAGGAATTTGGTAAACGAATTGCTTCAAAACTTGTCGCCTAGGCGACCGTCTAATCGGCTAGGCGACCTCCTAATCGCCTAGGCTATGGGTAGGTCCATCACCTATCTTCACCTAAGCGTTTAAACAAGCTTGCCTCAGACCCCCTGTAACAACTCCTCTATAGGTAAACCCCTGAAGAACTCTCTGTGCACCCCCAATCTTTCTAGTCTATCAGCTAACCTGTTAGCAGATCTCTTCACGTGGTACAACGAGATGTTCATACCACTAGAAAGATATATATGTATGTATATTATTTTTGGTATGAATCGATTTACTTCCTTTAGGAAGTTATATTTTTTTGATGAAGCTAGTTTTTTCTCTGAACATTCAACGGTATGATTCCAACTGAAGAAAAAACATCAAACCTCTTTAGGAGCCCTACAATGGAAAAGTAAATGATCTATTATCTCCCCTCTTCTATTGATGATGTCAATAATATTGATTTTGTAGAGAAGAGCTGTTCAAACAAAGGTCTTGGTCTTGGGAAGATTGAAGGTCTCCAAAGCGAGCGGATAGGGAAGGAGGCAGGGAGGAATTGATACTCCTCGCTCCCTATAGTTCCTAAATGATTTCTTCTTGTTCCCCTGTTTGGAGAAGAGAGAAGGTTGATGTTTCGTGCTTTGTTTCATGCTATTTCATGGGTTCTATGAGGAGAGTGGAATCAATTTATATTTGATGATATGAGTAATAGGACACAATCATTGACTACACTGTATAGATGGTAGCCAGGTCGTATGCACATCTAGACTTTAGAATCATTTTAGTATCCAATGTTATTAAGGAGTGGTTGTTTGTGGCTTTATACTTGGTATGAAGGGGTTTGTATTGTTTGGAGGCTTCTCAATTTGGGTGTATCAAACTAAAAGTTGATGGGTGCTTGCTGTCTTCTGGAATTGGTTGTATATCCATGGTACTGAATATCGTATTGTATTGACCGTATATCGACTAGGTCGATACGGCCAAGGTTTTAAATACCGGAACCGGTCGCCGGACTGCCGGACCGGCGGAACCAGCAGCCGGACCGCCGGACCGGCG
>JAUPMG010079840.1:0-12887 GCA_031762675.1 Pachysandra terminalis | reverse complement strand
GATGCTGTCCTTATTGCCTGCCATTTAATTAATTGTATGCCATCTTCTATTCTTAGTGGGGATACACCTCATTCTACTATGTTTCCTCCTGAGTCACTCTTCCCAGTGGCTCCTCGGGTTTTCGGGTGTGTATGCTTTGTCCATCAATTGTCCCCGGCATGGTTCAAAATATCGTATCGAGGGAGCGTATCGGTCGGCCCGAAAAGGATACGTATAGAGTATCGACACAGATACGCATGGATACGCTATAAAAATCATGGATACAATGGATACGCAAGGAAAACGGTGGGTACATAAAATAATATCTATTTTTATGCAAAGATAAGGTCAAAATATGATAAATTAAAATGTTTTTGATATGATACACATACACATACAATATATATTAACTTAAAAATCAACCATTACGTGCGCTGGCATATGGAAAGTGAATAAAAACTTCAATAAGTGTAAAGGAAAGTTATAATGTATCACATGAACTAAAATAACACACACACACACACACACACTAAATAAAATGTGTAGTTTATACACTTAATTTACTTATATTGTACATTAAATAACTTTTCTATGTAAAATGAATTATATATATATATATATATATATATATATATATAATATTAATGTATTTATGTCCATAAAATATTATTATATGGAATGTTTATATACATTTGTATGTATAATAATGTAAATTTATAATATTTACATTTATAGATATAAATATATTTATCTTAAATATGTGCACATATATTTAAATATATATATATATATATAGATATATTTAAATCATATAAATTAATATATATATATATATATATAAATAGAATTTATTTAATGGTTATTGTATATGCATTCGGTACACTGGCAATGTACCGAATCATATCTTATTACTTATAAGGAACTTTGATATGATTCGGTACATAGGTGGTGTACCGAATCATTTCCTTTAAGCTTTAAAGGCTTTTTAAGCCCCTGTACATTTGCTGAACATTAAAAAAAAATGGTGCAGAACGAAAAGAAGAAGAAGAGGAGAAGAAGAAGAAGACGGAGAAGAAGAAGAGGGGGAAGAGCAGCACCAGTCGCAGACTCGCAGCCAGCAACAGGTACCCCTCTTCCCTCTCTCTCTCTCTCTCTCTCTCTTTTCCCTTTCTGTTCTGTTCTTTTTTTTTTCTTAAATACATAGTATCGACTGTATCTCTCTCTCTCTCTCTCTCTCTCTCTCTCTCTCTCTCCTCTTTTCCCTCTTTGTTATTTTTTTTTTTTTGGAAAAAAAAATAAAATAATAGATTATATCTCTCAATACAGTCGATAATCTGTATTTATCGAACCGTATCGATCAATACGGTCGATATAGCACATGTATCGACCGATATGGTGTTTTTTTTTAATTATCGTATCCTACATGGTCGTATCGTATCGACCCACTCGATACACGACACGGGCAAAACGATACGATATTTTGAACCATGATTGATCACAAAATGGTCAGAACTTTGAATATTTACCAACCTAGAAAAATTTTGGCATGTTTTGTGTGAATTACTTGTGACTAAATTGTATGTACTGTCATTTTTCTCAGTCCATGTTTTCCATATTTGCTTCAGATACCATTTAGATACTTTCAGTGTTTTCTTTTCTTGTGGAACAACGATGGTTTTAAATAGCTAAAAGTCCAGGAATGCTAGGCTCAAGATAGGGATGATAGATGTTGAGGATCTATAGTTCCTTAGAACATTTTCTTTAGGTATCATTAGTTCTCAGCTTCTATCCTTGTGTCCTTTTCAGAGTAATGCAAAGTTGTTAAATTTAGTCCATGTTTTCATATCCTAATTCGTAATCTGTTTTTTGTGTAGGCTCATGGCATAGAACATTTGGTGATTCCTACAAGAGATTACCTTTTTGCTCCAGCTTTGGATGATATATGTGAAGCTGTAAATTTCATTCATAGTAAGTATTCTCTTCAAATGATTGCCTGCCTATTCTGAGATTTTTGTACATAAACTGTGTGTGCCTCCATATATTTTTTTATCTTATCTTGACTTGCCTTTAAACATTCCAAGGCCTGTTGGACTTCCATTGTCATTCAGTAGCGAAATCCAAAACTTAATTCCATTAAAGAGTTTACTTAATCACCCTCGATGCACTTATTAGGTTCATTGACAACGTAATATTTTTTGTCATTAAAATAAGTCAACTGTATATTCATGAGGACCACTGATTATCACTCATGTTACCTCCAGTTGGAGATTATGGCTTTCTTAAGTTAATCCATGTCTCAATTGATTTTCAATACGTCTTCTTCCTGACTTCCTTTCACTGAATGATCTCAAAAGGATTGAGAGTTTAATTGTTAGAAGGGATTTTATTCACCCTTCCTATTTATTATGGCCATGCTAGTATTTGATTGTATATGTTTCCAATTTAAGGATTTATTATTAATTGATTTTTATTATGTTGTGATCACAAAGAAAATGCATCTTGTGGGAAGACAGTATATGTTCACTGTAAAGCTGGTCGCGGGCGCAGTACAACCATTGTACTTTGTTACCTGGTCCGTACTGAAAACCTACGCCAGTTTAGTTTTTATATATGTATATTTGACATATCTGAGCTTTTTCTTTTTCCTGGGGATACAGGTTCAACACAAGCAGATGACACCTGATGCTGCATACGAGTATGTCAGGTCAATCAGGCCAAGGGTGCTTTTAGCCTCATCCCAGCGGCAGGTATTTCAGATTTTTAACTCTAAGCAGCAACCTTTATGGACGTCTATCCATTATGCTTTTCCTTGCACTAATAAGAATCTGTTTTGAAAATTTCACAACTCTGAAATCCCAATAGATACTTTCCTTTAGATAGTTTGGGGAAATCAACATTTAGAATGCTGTATTAAAATCATGGAACCTTTGTGATCTTAGGATTTCTACTCCAAAAAAGTGAAGGTGATCTGACCATAATTATCCAACAAGTTACCTTGTCAGCTTGTTTTTAAGTATTATCTTTAGTTCAGGATTCAGACCCTGGCAAAACCACCATTTACTGGCCAATATGGATCATGTATCTGTACAATCAGCTGAAAGAAAAGAGGAGAAATCTGTATGCTGTTATCAACTTTCAGCGATACTGAATGTTAAAGTAAAAACAAGCTTGTTAATATTGTCAGTTTTATCAGGGAGGGCTGTTTGTGAATTATGTCCATGATATCATCATTCTGTGCCATTCCATCAATTGACAACATTATGATTTATCCCAAACTAGTTGGGTTAGGAGTCTTTCCATCTGGGCTCTTATTGGCTGGCTGGTAATGAATTGCAGGCTGTTCAGGAGTACTATCTTTTCACGGTGAAGAAAAGTAGAAGCTTAAGTCGACTAGACCGTCCATTTATGAAAATGATAAGTTTCCCAGCCACACAAGATATTGCTGCATTTGATGACGACAGTTCTATGGTGGTGGTGACAGAGTCGGACCTTGATGGATACGATGGGAGCTGTGACTTGGGGGTCGTGGGCAATGAGATTTGTGCTGATCTGAGTCTTACATGCAGAGTTCAATTTGTTAGTCAGGCTGCTCTTGCAAGGCTTTCTTGCCTGTGGCTACGCTCGCATGCACGTCGTCATCATCATAAGATATCAGACGAGAAGCTGAGCAGGGAGAGCAGTTGTTCCATTGGTGGGGCCGATCAGTTGGGAGGTCTTGGTGTAGACATCCACGTCTATTGAGGGAGATTGTGCAGAAATTGTAGAGAGAGATGTTGTTAAAGAAGTCCTGTTTCTGTTTTTGTATAACAAGACGAGTGAAGAATAATGAAAGTCGTCTGCATCTTTTTTTTTTTTAATGTCATGTATAGGTCACTCTGGCTGAAGAGGCTGTGGGGGTCTTTTTTATATATTTTTTCTTATTCCCAGGTATTGCTTCTTTCTGTTCCAAACAAGAAGAAAGAGAAGTGAGTTATGTTGTTTACGTGTATATAAAGGAAATAATACTCCTATTTGTAGGAGATTCAACAACACTTCTGTGTGTGCGTGTGTGAATGTTTGATGTACCGGAATGTGAGGGAATCTCAGCTTTCTTGATTTTGTGACAGGAGCAAAGCACGACTAGATAAAGAAGTAACGCATCATTCTCAAATTTGAAGAGATACTCTCCCAGTCCATAGGAATTACTCAGCTTATCCAAAAGCAAAGCAACATATATGCTTACTTTGCATCTTTTCATTTTTATGTTCTCCTTGAAGAAGGTTTATTCTATTTTCTTTTTCTAAATACTAATAATGAAATTGATATTTGCAAAATCAAAAGAATCTGACCTTCTACTGACTATTTACAGACTACAGCAGACCCTTTAATCATTAATAATTGACAATATAAATTTTTTAATTAATTAATAATATTTTTGAGAACTAACTTGGTTCCATGGTAGATAACTATTAACTTCTAATACCAACCAAATAATATTTAAAAATTTTAGTATAATATTAGTTATTACATATAGGCACACATTATATTTAATGTTTTAGTACATATTATATATTTGAAATTAGTAATAGATATATATTTAAAATTTTAAACTTTATTTCTTGAAATACAAACCCGGGAACGAACGAATAGAGGGAAGAGAGATTTCTATAAACTGATTTTTGATTTTAGATAATTTATTTAATATTTTTTTTTATTTGTTAAAAATTAGAGAAAAGCGAGTGTCATGTAAGCCTTTTATTGGAGTTGGGGTATTTAGCAAATACCCCCAACCGGGTATAAATATTTTTTGCCAAAATTTGGTAACCCGTCTCGTCACTATTTTGTTAGAGTAACATGGGGGTTTGTCTTAATATATATAATATAGATAGGGTACGGAAAATGTATTTTTTGAGTGCTTGTTTCATTGTAAAACTAGATCACATGTAGGTCATTTAAACAAAAATGAGATAATTTTCTAGAAAATGACATACCTTTCAGAACTTCGCATATCACTTTTTGGAAAATTAAGATTGAGTGGAGTCAATACTAGTAAAGTTCTTTCTTTTCATTTTATTTTATCAAAGTCATCACCAACACATGTAACCACCTTTATCACCTTTAGTGACATTTCCACCATATTTGGTTACCACTATAACCGCGGTCACCACCACCACTACCTTTGATGGGGGTGGCACACTGTCACTTACAACATGCTCATCGCTGTCACATCATCGCTATCACCATCACTTCTGATAACAGTGCACCATCATTACCAACACCAACTCTGGTGATTGAACTACCACCACCACTTTTGTCGTTGCATACCATTGCTTACAACATGCTCATCACTATCACATCATCGTTATTACCTTCACTTCTGATAAAAGATCATCGTTATTACCTTCACTTCTGATAACAGTGTACCATCACTACCACCACCAACTTTGGTGATTGAACTACTACCACCACCACTTTTGTCGTTGCATACCATTGCTTACAATATTAATATTATGTATAACAATAACCTTAATTTGTGATCCGGGACAATTTGCTTCTCCTATGGAACGGAAGCCTAGCAATTTATCATCTTGTAATTTTGAAGTTGTCCTAATTTGAAGAAGGTTTATTCTACTTTCTTTTCTAAATACTGACAATAAAATTGATAAATGCAAATCAAAAGAATCTGATTATAATGTCTTTTTTTTTTTTTTTTGGTAGCAAAGGAAATTATGTATAAATGCAAATCACAAACTGAGAATGTTTTGCCTTGGAATTAAAACTTTGGACTAAGATTTGCTGAAGCCATTGTCTAAAAGGTATGTCTTGCTCTGAAGTTCTTAATCCATATATAGTCTGAACCAAACCAAACAGAGAAAGCGGGAGATTTTGTTTGGAATTCAGAGCACAGGAGTAAGCGGAGAAAACAGAGAAATAACCATTGGCGATTAACTTCCATACACAAAAATCTGATCTATCTTCGGTACTTAGCCTGCGTTTGGCCCGGCTTTTATAAGTACTTATTGTAGCTTATAGCTGATATAAGCACTTTTTAAAATTAAATATGTGTTTAGTAGCGCTTATGGGTAAGTGCTTACTTATAAGCACTGGAGGAAGGCTACCCATACAAAGAAGCTGCTCTGCTGAGAGCAGCTCTCCTAAGCTCTTATGCTTTAAGCTATTTCACAACTTTAGTAACATTTTTAAAATATCTATTTTATCCCTAAACTTTTGTAAGTACTTAAAAAAATGTTATTTCTAAACTTTAGTAATATTTTTATAATACCTATTTTATCCCTAAATTTTATAAGCACTTAAATAAATGTATTTATCAAACGCTATTTTCTTCAAATAAGTAGTTTATTGTTGATGTGGATAAGTGCTCTTATTGAGCAACTTATTCAATGAGTGCTTATCCATAAGCACAAGCCGTGCCAAATGCAGCCTTAGTGGGATGGATACGGATACGATTTGTTTGGCAATGTTAGGCGGCCAAATTGAGAAAACTAGGGACTTATTCTAGATTTTTGCAGCCAAATCAAATAGTTGAAAATCCAAAATACCATTTGTAGCAACAATTAGATATCCATCTTATCAAAATTACCTAACTAATAATTTTATAACTCTCAATAATTTAAAAATACTTTAATATTTAAAAAATCAATCTTAAAAATAACATCTATATTAAATATAATAATTATTTAATCTCTTAAAAGTACTAAAACTGTCATTTAAAGTGGTTGATACACACTAAAATAAGTATTAGAATTATAATTATTTTTATTAATCTATACTAATTAATATTTAAAGCAAAAGCTATTTTTAAGGTTTTTATATTCATATATATTTAAGTTTTTGTAGTTGAAAAATGGTTGATTTTTTCGATCATATGAATAAAACACCCTTATCCTAACAATTTTAGGATATTAAATGTTAATTAGATAAATTTTACAAGATAAGATAATGATATTATCCTAACATTATCCTACTTTTTTCTTTTTTTTGGTGAGACATTATCCTACTTCACTCATAGATAACTAACTAACAGATAAGTTTTAGGAAAATTTTAGGATACTTTCTACTTTTAATAAATAAAGCTAACATTATCCTAATAGGATTCCACTTCTTGTAAAGATTCACGAGTAAGTTGTTATATATTAATATATCTAAACTCACTAACTAATATATAAGTTTTAGGATATTTTTTCAATTTTAGTAAGTAAATTTAACATTACTTTAATAAGATCCAATTCTTATAATTCACGACTAAGAGTTTTTTTTTATATCTCTGTGCTGATAATCACTCAACCACTCCCCCATAAGGGAGACATGGAATTGAACCCTCGACCCTCACCACCTCATCCCTCTTTTGAGGGATATCCTACCAACGTCCTAAGGACGGGAGGATTTATTCGCTACTAATTTGTTATATATTAAGATATTTAAATCATACTACCAAATAAAATTAGGTTAAAACTTGTCCATGTTAAAAATGAAAGATAAATTTAAAATGAAATATAAAATAACGTACTTAATTTTATAAAAACTATTATGATTTGAATTAAAGATTCTATTTTTATGTCTATTAAAATTAGGTTAATACTTGTCCATTTTCAGTTTTTTGTCATAATTATAAATTATAGATATTTGAATTATCCTTTTTAACTTTATAAAATATAGTTATTTTATGAATAATCTTTTAATTGTCTATAAATAATTATCTTTTATATTAATGTAAATTATGATTTTTTCATATCTTTATTTATTTTTTATTTTTTAGTGACATAATTAATGAATTTTTTAATTAATTTTATGACTAAAAAACCATTCTACTAAGGGTCTTAGGATAATAGTGGATAAGTAGATAGGAGACCCTTATCCTAATATGATACTAATATATAAGTATATAGAAAATCATTAATATCTTAACAATCTTAGGATACTAATAATTAAGAATAGACAATCATTTACTAATATTTAGTATTAAACTAATAGCATTAAGAATCTAATTAGTAAAAGAAAATCAAGATCCTAATTAACTAAAAAGAATCAAGATTATAATTAGTTATACTAAATAAAAATTTAATAAATTACAAAATCTAAATAACTATTAAAAAAAACAAGAATAAAATTAGTCATTAAAATCTTAAATCGAATTAGTTATGAAAATCATACTAACAAATTAAAGAATCTAAATAATAAAGAGAAATCAAGATTCTAATTATCAAACTCTAAAACCTAATGGATTTAAAGAATTTAACTAATTAAAGAAATAATATTAAAGTTTAAAAATCAAATTTTTAATTAGTAATAAAAATTAATATTTTAATTAATTATAAAAACCTAGATTCTAACTAATTTATAAAAATTAATATTCTAATTAATTATAAAAATTAAGATTATAACTATAATCATGAATCCAAGAATTCTAATTAATTATAAAATAACATTATCATAATGGTCTTAGGATAAGTTAACCTTTGTAATTAACAATGTAAGAAATTAGATATTAAGATAATGTTATTACATACTTTTATTCTAATATAATATTAGCATAATATTAACAACATAAGTTAAAATAAAAAAAATAAGTTTAATTTTCTATTAGATGATACTTTTTCTTTATATAATTAGAAACATAATAAATTTTATTAAAAAATAGACAACTAACTTGTGACTGTCACTTGTTAATAAATTTTTATTTATGTATTAAAGATTATTTATAAATACACGTTACTAATATATTTTTTGATATCTCAATTTAAACTTTATATATAATAATGTCCTTTCATTTTATTTATATAATAAAGATAAAAATAAATTTAAGATAATTTCTATATGTAATTAAAAGAGCTATACGTTAAAAAAAAGATAAAATAATAAAAGGGAATCTTAATGAATTACGTATTTTGAAATATAAAAGTGTAGGGGGGTTTTGTGAATTGTCACAAAGAGTAGAATTACTGACCGACGGGAACCTAAATCAACAGGTGACCGTATCCCATCTCTAAAAGAACCAAAGAGTAGAACTGGTGGACCGTCCAACACCGGTCGAATCAGGCTAAGGAAAATAGTGGATCAATGTGTTAGAGATTCTCTAACTCCAAGGGCTCTAATTGAGATAATGACTGAAACTTTTGCAGGCTGCCTACGTAACCAAATAGGGATCAAGTCAAACGTAGTTCAAGGTCTGGTAATTTTGGCAAGGGTCTCCCCTTGTGTGATTTCTCCTCTCCTTTTTCATCATCTGTCTCAAGGAAAGTGAGCCTTTATTTATAGCTTTTGGAAGAGAGTTAACTGTAATTTGAATTCCTAACCACCGTTTTTGACAGTGGTTAAAACTTTCACTTGTGGTAGTATGCATCATATACCCTAGTCTCTTAAGTGGACCATCACAAGTCGTTTGGATAATTACAGGTTTGCCACTGAAAGACCGTGATATGGCTTGTACCCCCAAATATGGCCAAGGGTTTGCAAGCCTCACGACACCTCGATATGGGTATTGGCGATCAGTAGATATTCGTGGTAATGAAAGTTGTTTAGCCTTGGCGTCATCGAGACTATCTAGTTTTGACGCCATCGAGGCTACTAGTCTTAATACTTTCGAGGTTCTCGAACCTTAGTACTTTTGAGACTGTGTAACCTTCTACGTCGTTGAGGTTCCCTGTAGACGGAGACGTTCCTTCTATGTCGTCGAGGTTCCCTTTAGACAGAAGTATGTATCTCCTTATACATTGTCGAGCATCGCTCTAGACGGAGGTAGTATCACCTTCTACGACTTAGAGCATCGCTCTAGACGGAGGTAGTATCACCTTTACATCTTAGAGCTTCGCTCAAGACGGAGGTAGTATCACCTTCTACATCTTAGAGCTTCGCTCTAGACAGAGGTAGTATCACCTTCTACGTCTTAGAGCATCGCTCTAGACAAAGGTAATAACACCTTCTACGTCTTAACGCTTCGCTCTAGACGGAGGTAGTAACATCTACATCTTAGAGCATTGCTCTAGCTTCTACGTCTTAGAGCTTCGCTCTAGACGGAGGTAGTAACACCTTCTACGTCTTAGAGCATCGCTCTAGACGGAAGTAGTAACACCTTCTACACCTTCGAGCTTTGCTCTAGACGAAGGTAATATCACCTTCTACGTCTTGGAGCTTCGCTCTAGACGAAGGTAGTGTCACCTTCTACGGCTTAGAGCTTCGCTCTAGACAAAGGTAGTAACACCTTCTACGTCTTAGAGCATTTCTCTAAACGGAGGTAGTATCGCCTACGACGTCTTCGAGCATCGCTCTAGGTGGAGGTAGTATCACCTACGACGTCTTCGAGCATCACTCTAGACAGAGGTGATATCTCCTACGACATCATCTAGCATCGCTCTAGACGGAGAAAGTAACACCTACGATGTCATCAAGCATCGCTCTAAACAGAGGTAGTATTGCCTACGAAGTCATTGAACATCGCTCTAGACGGAGATAGTATTGGCATGCTGCCATAGAGTACCGACGACTTACATCTTCCAGGGCTGTCTCTCCCTTTAAGTATAAATTTATATCGATGTGTCAACGTTTTACATCATCCAGGACTGTCTCTCCCCTTAGGTGTAAATTCATATTAACGTGTCGACATCTTACATCGTCCAGGGCCGTCTCTCCCCTTAGGTGTAAATTCATATCGATGTGTTCACCGAGACGCATCTCTTTGGTGAACGTGAGGCGCACCTCTAAAGCTCTCAAGAACGCGAGGGGTTGTCCCATTTCAGGTGGGTCCCCTCGAGTATGACTTGAGAGGATGTCCCAGCACAAGTGGGACTCCCAAGATCCCGAGGGGTTGTCCTGTCGCAGGTGGGCACTTTCGAGTATGACTTGAGAGGTATCTCTGTATCGACATCCTGCTGTAACGAGGTTTGGCATCCCGCTGTGGAGTACCTATTGATATTAGCTTCTTTGCATATTCATTGTAGTGTTAATCATCCTATGATTTATGTAATAAAAAGGTCATCATGGTAGTGCACTACCTTCTCTCTACATCTATGTTTCGGCTATACATTCCTTGAATCAGTTCCTTGAACCGACCAGGGTTCTTTCTGAAGAAGTTCCGAGGGTTATACCCCTAGGTATCAGTGGGGATCTTGCTACATGCCGGTCATAGTCCTGACACGTGACGTTCTATTATTGGACTATCTACCCTTACCATTTTTCATATCTACACTTCAGTACCCCTGACTACGACGATTATCTTCAAGATATTGGCACGGTCATGATGTAGTTTGACTAACATTGTCACTGCACACCGATCACTACCCTTGAGCATTGGCGTGGCGTGGAGACATATCTCTTAGTCGGCATCCCACCACGGAGTATTAGCATCCCATCATGTAGTATAGAGACAAATCTCTAAGTTTGCATCCCGCCATGGAGTATAGAGATGCATCTCTAAGTCGGCATCCTGTCGTGGAGTATTGGCATCCCGCCATGGACTATAGAGACGCATCTCTAAGTCGGCATCCCACCGTGGAGTATTGACATCCCACCATGAAGTATAGAGACGCATCTCTTAGTCGGCATCCCACTATGGAGTATTCGCATCTTGCCATAAAGATTATTGGCATGGTCACGTGGTAATATGATGATCTTCGTCAGCGTACATTGTTTGCCGCTAGGACCAATCCCATAGGGCTGAGCTCTGCTTTTGATCCTTCCCCTTTTGTTCTTGGGCTTTGGTAAATATACCAGTTCGGACGGGACTTAATAATAATAAATCATAATCGTAATGCCTGGAGCCACCTCATCTGCATGATGGGGGCTGCCTTTGACGCCCCACGAGACTTATTATTTTACATTTGACTAAGAGTCAATAAATGTTTAGTTTTCCTCGCGCCACATCACCCGCAAGCGGAGACTGCCTTTGATGCCGCCTACTCCTGGGGTCTGGGGACAGCCTTTAACGCCCCCCTGCTCCTGGGGACTGCGGAAGTAGTCCCCACAAGGCTTAATTATTTTATGTTTGACTAAAAATCAACATATTTTTAGTTTTCCTAGCGCCACCTCACCTACAGGCGGAGACAGCCTTTGACGTCCCCTCTTGCTCCCAGGGTCTGGTGCCAGTACTATCAGCCCCCACGGGACTTAATATTTTAGTTTGATTAAAAAGTCGATAAATTTTAAGTTTTCCTGGTGCCAGCTCACCCGCAGGCGGAGTCTGCCTTTGACGCCGCCTACTCCCGGGGTCTGGTGCCATCAGTGCTAAAGGCATGACATCATGCCTTGGAGAGAGCTTTTTCGTTTCGTTTTGTTTTTTTTTTTTTTTTTTGCCTTCGGCGTCATAGCATTGCACCATTGGCATGACGTCATGCCTTTTTTTTTTGTCTTAGGCGTCATAGCCTTGCACCATTGGCATGACGGCATGCCTTTTTTTTTTTTTTTTTTTTTTTGTCTTAGGCGTCATAGCCTTGCACCATTGGCACGACGTCATGCCTTTGGAGGTTTTTTTTTGTCTTACGCGTCATAGCGTTGCACCATTGGAAGTACTGCCTTTGGAGTTTGTTTTTTTGTTTTTTTTTGTGTGGCAGTATGTACCAGTCCCACAGGACTAGTAAAACAATAAAAAAAAAAATCTTCTTTTCTTTGTTGAGTTAGCGCCACATCATCTGCTTTGGAATCGGCTTCCGACACCCGTACCAACTCCCATAGAGTTGGGATATGCTTTTGATGTCCCCTGCTCTTGGGATTTGACATCTGTACTAGTCCCAACAAAAATAAACAATATCATCTTCTTCTTTTTTGCTTTGGGGCTTCATCTCCCGATTGTCATCGGGACCGATTCTCTTAGGGACCAATTGTCACGCCCCGCACCTCCAGACACACACGTGTCAGCACGTGTGCCGTCTGAACCGCGGTGCAATGACCTTCACCCTCAAAGGTTAACGATTTCACTT
>JAUPMG010079819.1:0-12888 GCA_031762675.1 Pachysandra terminalis | reverse complement strand
TTAAAATATTTAATACTATATTATATTTTCATAAAAAATAAATATTGATAATATTAAAGTTTCTTATAATAGTGAATATAAATTATTTAGAATTATAAACTAGTTTTTAGACTAATATTATAATAACTTTTTACATTTATCCATAATTAACTGATACTTTTGTGTTTACGTTTTTTTTCATTTTGTTTTTATGGACCTCTACCGTATTAAACTCAAATAATTTAATCAACGTATTTTTTACGTTTTTGTTTTATGACCATTTTTTTGACTTTTCTTTTTGACTTCATCTTTCTAAATAAAGACCCTACTAAACAAGATATTTTATCGTCTCGTTTTTTTTTTTTGTGCCGTGTCACGTTTTGCTAACAATGGTCTGAAGACCGAACAATGTTTTTGACAATCTTAAAGTCAATGATTTGAGGTCAATCAAAAGCATGGCTGTTTCTACGTCTCTTACAATATTGACTTAGTTAGTCAGCTAAGTTTAGGTGTCCAATTGGACACGCACGTCCGGCTGTCTTCTGTTTTTTTGCTTCAAAGAATTACTTTTGGAAAAATTATATTTTGTCCGCTGAGTTTTCGACCACTTACACTTAGACCCCTGAAATTTGTTGAACTACAATTATCTATTTTTATATAAAACCTAAAGAGTCATGAACTGATTTGGTATGGTGGTGGTGGGGTAGTGGTAGGTGATAGTGGTAGGGGTGGTGGATTTGAGATGAGTAATTTTATATTTTATTAGGGAGAAATCAGTCCATGATTCATGAAGTTTAATATAAAATGAAGTAATTATACTTCAACAAATCTCAAAGGATCTAAATGTAAGTGGTTGAAACCTCAAGGGTCAAAGTATAATTTTTCATTTACTTATAATCAAAAGTCATAGATGAAAAGTTTGACACGTGGAGTACTGCCACACATTCATTCAACAAAGCAGTAAAGAAGAGGGGAAAAAATGTATTTATTTATTCTCATCGAATGAGACATTGCTCTAATGGCATAAATCCGGCCGTACAGCTGGTAGTGTAGATCTATAATTAGATTAGTCAGTGTAAATTTCTAATTCCTAATTGGTGATCCCAGGGTCATGAGAATCTAAGATTGCTTATAACTTCATTAGCATAGCTTGGTCTTTAAGTTTGAATTTTTTTTTGAAAAATGAGAGAAGTGTGTGAATGAGTTAAACAAAATTTCCAAATCTTCTTCCTCAAGGCATTAGTAAACCCTTGGACTAACAAGAACATTATATATGTTGCTGTATGAAAGAGGCCAACCATCCAACTACATGTGCTTGGAATTCAATATCATTCAAGATTTTGGTTTTGTTGGTCATGGGTCTTATTAAGTTTGTCAAATTGTGAATTGAATTGAAAATTTTTAGGGACCACTTAAAATTAAATCATAATTTTGAACTCTAAATCGTAATATTCATAATAAAAAAAAAAATTTTTTTTTGTTGTAAAAGTAAAAATTTATGTTTTTCTTAATGTATATTTGATTGTTTTAGAGTATTATATTCTATATATAGAATATAGCAGTATCTATATTCTGTGTTGCACAAATCGTTTGATTCATATAAATTGTACAATTATATCATACTCGTAAGATCCAATATATAAATCATAATATTTAAACATAAATTAATTTTTTTATTGATTTAAATCGATTTAAGGTCAAATCAAATCGAATCATAAGATTTTAACAATATGGATTATAATGATAGTCTTTTCTTGATACCTGCCAAGAAATGTCAAGATTAGTGTTATTGGTTCTTCTGACAGTTTTTTGAACTACTATTCTATGAAAGAGTCCAGTTTGTAGACCTGAATTTCAAATTAAACTGCATTATTTTCCTAATTATTTTTTTCCAATAAAGCATGCCTAAATGATATTCTGCGAATCTCAAACTCTATATCTTAATTCCACATCAAGAATTTCAACAGGAATCACAATGATTCAACTGTAATTTCGTGAATTTCAAGCAGTTAGGCACCAAAGAATTTTCAGCTAATCCTGAAGGCTATTGTCGCATGTATAAAATCTATTAAAATTAGCTTTCTCTTCATACTGAAGCTCCCCATTTTTTCTTCTTTTTTTTTGACCAGAGGAACTTCTAACAAGGTTTCAAGGATCGGACCGATCCAGTCCGGATCGACCGGTCCGTATCGGGATCGGCAAAGACCGATCTGATCCCAAGGCACGATACAACTATTGTATCAAGTGGCTTTGGATCAGATTGGTCCAACCGATACCAATCCTGACCGGTCCAGTGACTGGATCGGATTGATCCAAAGTTTTTTTTTTTTAAATTTATAAAATGAATGATCCAACAGGTATCGGCATGGACTGATATAGTCGGTCCGAGGATAGGTATCACCGTTCTGGGGACTAAAAGGACGATCCAGATCGGGATCGGCCGGGACCCGTTTGATCCAAGATCCTGAGACTTAAAACCCTGACTTCTAATTGTACATTCAAATTCCGTAAATACTACTTCCGTAAATTAATATTGGTGATGACGGTTTTGTAAAAGACCAAATATATTAGATTAAAAGTACAGCTAATATATATGAACCAATACAACCACCCTTCCTGAGAAATAGGTAGGGAGAGCCTGTCTCAAGACAGCCTAAACCGTTGCTCAGCCGTTCTGCCGAGAGCGTTCCTTCTCAAACGTCACCTGTGAATAAGACAAAGAGAAAAGAAAAGGAGAAAAAGGTATACTGCAATAACCAAAAAGTCAGTTTGAATGTATATCTCAGAGCAAAAAAACCTCAAGAATTCGAATAACTCGAATTCTATAACATGGAGAGAATACACGTTTATGGTTGACTTTCCCCTTTCTCTTTCAGAGGCTTTACTCACTGTTGTCTTTTACCTCTTAAATCTCAGATTCTTTAGAGATCAGAATTCATCTTTAATGGAAGAAATATTCTGCTATTTATAAGGAATTTGGCCTTCCAAAATAGGACAAATGTCAATCAGCCAAATATCCACAGAGGAGCTTATAAATATCCCCATGCATAAAACATATCCTAAATGCCACGTGTTTTTCAACACGCCTAAGTTATTTTTAGAGAAGGGGATGAGTCATTCGAATCTTCAAAACTTGTTATGTGATAGGTTGTTTTAGACCTTAAGGAACATACATTGAATGACACGTGTTACATGCAATATAAATCTAAAAGCAACGTCATCATTCTTGCCGTCATTACAGATAAGACAAAACCCATTTTAAATAAGTCGTACAACAGATATTATAAGTAGCTGAGATTTTATTACGTGATGTTCATTCTGAGAAATTCGTCTCAATCAAACTTTAAAGAGACTTCAATGTCATAAATACCTTTCTGAATTCGTATAACTCGAAGGAACTCTTTTTACGGTTATCTTCCTTCGAAGGAAACCAAAAATAATTGTATACTTACAAGGTGGCCCGTATATTCTCGAATTACCTATATAGAGAACTCGAAGTTGAGTTTCTGATCAAGGAATTCGTTTTCATGATCAATAGTCCCTATAAAGAAGAGTTTGTTTTGGAGTCTTTTAAGGTTCATACCTACAGTAAACAATTCGAGTGCCTTCTATTTAGAAGTAAATATGTTCCGTTGTGAATTCCTTTGAAGTAAAGTGAGAGAAAGTTTCTCCAAAGTCCGTAGGAAACCTTTCTTTAGAAAATACTTCTGGAGATGGTGCGAATTCGATTTCTGAAGTCATTTCCACTGGAGATTTGCTTTAGAAGTCAAATATATCCAATATATAACTCGAAGCCAATTCCTAAGGATAAATAAGAGTGACTTTGAATCTTACTTTGTAATTCGGATGCATAAAAGAGTGCATTCGATGGGGTAAATCCAAATCTTTGTCCTTCGGAAGGAACAAAACCCTTAGTCTTTTTTAGGGTGACAGGCCCTTGACGAATTGACCATCTCAGGGTGGTTAGCCTTAAATTCGCCTTAAGAGGAAGAAATATACCTCATTCGAATTCACTTGTAGCAGGAGGGAACATACCTCTTTCGAATTCACTATCTAGAGGTGGTTGGCCTTTGAGTTCACCATCTAGAGATGGTTAGCCTTCGAGTTTGCCTTCGAATTCGCTTTAGCAGGGAAAAATATACATGCTTCGTAATCCTTTCAAGACAACATGATAAGTGGTCCTTTGAAATCTATGGATATGATCCAAGAATGACTTCTGGGTTAGAAGGCATAAAAAGTTCATTCGAGCATCTCTTGTCTAAGGAATTACCTTTGAAATGTAAATGTAATGCAATAAAATCACTCGAAGTCTCTTCTAGAGAATGAGTAAATGTGACTTCGAGATTTTATTTGAAGTTGCATATATTTGATAAGTACTTTGGGGTAGCATACCCCTGTATCTGTCCTTCGAGAGGAATAGGTCCTTTGGAAGGAAAGGAGAAATCCCTATTCCTTCGGTCATTTCGAAGGCGGTATGGTAGGAATACAAATCCTTAGCCTTCTAAATATTCAAAAGGAAGTTGGTTTGTATTTGTAAAGTTTGGGACACGTGACGTTCACCCATAAGCTGGAATTCAAAAAGATTGCTTCTCCAAGAAGGCTTCCTTTTTTGTGATAAGGGCGGTCAGATATCTCTAAGCCGTTTCAAATATCACTTTTTTACCAAACAGTCCAATCAACATGCAGTTGCTGTTGACAGCTGGCACGTGAGAGACGGTTGTACTGCAGTTAACATCTTTATTGATAATTCAGTATTAGCGGCTATACGCAGTAAACGTACATATGCGCTTTTAAAACAGCGCCACGTGTCTAGTGGGATTAATTAACCCGCCTGATGACCAGTATGACTAAAATATGCGGGTTTCAATGTAACGGCAGAATTGATAAGAAAAATTAGTTTATGATAAAAACTAAATTTCTTCTTGCATTGGTTGAAGATTGAATAATATATATATATATATATATATATATATATATATATGTGTGTGTGTGTGTGTGTGTGTGTGTGTGTGTGTGTGTGTGTGTGTAAAAAGCGTTTGCTGCTAAAATTGAAAAGTTAAAGTTGATAAGCAGCATTAGTTCTAATAAAAGCATTTGCTGCTAAAGTTGAAAAGTTAAAAGTATATTCAAGTTAGAGGGGCATGAAAAACTGTAAAAAGATTTTGGGAAGAAGATGAGCAGAATCGTGAGCTCTGTATGTATTCTTTTTTTTTTTTTCACAGCAATGTACAAGTATAAATAGGAACTTACAACTTTGAGATCCTAAATCTAATGTTATATACAAAGCAATATTTAATTTAGATCCTACATTAGTAGGATACAAATTAGAAACAAATCTTGTCCACGATTTGTGTAATATTGAGAATCAAATCTTAACACTCCCCCTCAAGTTGGAGCATGAATGTCAAGAGTGTTCAACTTGCTCAAAAAATTCTTGAAGAGATGTCCGCCTAAGGCTTTTGTGAAGATATCAGCTAACTGAAGAGATGATGGGACATACTTGTTGATAACTTGTCCTACCTGGATCTTTTCTTGTACAACATGACAGTCAAGTTCAATGTGCTTAGTGCGTTCATGATATACTGGATTTGCAGCAATATGTAAGGCTGCTTGATTGTCACTGAATAATTTGACAGGCCCCAAGGAGACTTGTAAGTCATTAAATAAGTATCTAAGCCAAGTTAACTCACAAGTAGCAGCAGACATGGATCTGTATTCAGCTTCTAATGAAGATCTGGAAACAGTTTTTTGTTTCTTTGTCTTCCAAGAAATTAAAGAGTCCCCAAGAAAAACACAATAACTTGAGGTCGATCTCCTTGTCATAGGATAGTTTGCCCAGTTGGCATCACAGTATGCCTTTAACGTCAAAGAGCTATGAGAGGAGAACAATAGTCCAAGTCCTGGACAGTTTTTTAAATATCTCACAACGCGAAGAGCGGCATCCCAATGGGGTTTTCTTGGAGCATGCATAAATTGACTTAGAATGTTCACGGAATACGTGATATCTGGTCTAGTAATTGTGAGGTAGTTTAGCCGTCTTACTAACCTTCTATAGCGAGATGGATTAAGTAAGAGAACACCTTCATCATTAGTAAGCTTCAAGTTTTGTTCCATAGGAAACTCAACTGGTTGAGCTCCAAGCAATCCAACATCGTCAAGGATTTCCAACGTATATTTTCGTTGTGATATGACAATCCCAGTTTTGGACCTTGCAACTTCCAGACCAAGAAAGTACTTTAGATAGCCAAGATCCTTAATATGAAACTGTTGATGAAGAAAGAATTTGAGATCTTGAATAGCCTTTTCATCATTTCCTGTGATGATCATATCATCCAAGTAAATTAGAACCGCAGTAAAGGATGACCTTCTTACTTGTATAAACAGTGAGTGATCCGACTGGGATTAAGTAAAACCAGCCTTTTTGATTGCTTCTGAAAATTTTGCAAACCAATTTCGGTGTGCTTGTTTGAGCCCATGTAGGACTTATGTAGTCAACATACATGCTGCTCCCCCTGTCGACAAAGACCTGGTGGAGGAGTCATATACACCGCTTCATCCAAATCGCCATGAAGAAAGGCATTGGTAACGTCCATTTGAAATAAGGGCCAATTTTGGATAGCAGCCAATGCAAGAAGACAACGGACAGTTGGTAATTTAGCCACGGGAGCAGAAGTTTCATGATAATCCAATCCCTCAGTTTGATTAAAACCCTTGGCTACAAGGTGTGCTTTGTAACGTTCGACCGTAGCATTAGAGTGGTACTTGATTCGGAAGACCCATTTGCTGCCAATGGGACGTTGACCCTGAGGAAGAGGAACCAATGACCAAGTTTTCTGGTTTTCGAGCGCAGCAAGCTCGTGAGACATTGCTTCACTCCACTTAAGATCGAGAACTACCTGATTATATGTCGTAGGCTCAAGAGTACTAGAGATGGTGTTAACAAAAAATTTATGAGCAGAAGATAAAGAATCATATGAAATGAATTGTGCTAAAGGATAGTGAGTCCTTGCTGAGAAGAGGATGACATTTCTAAAGCAGAGAGGCAAGGCATTGTACTAGTTTGGCCACAGTGAAAATCTCGTAATAACACCGATGGTTGACACAACCGGGTACTTTGACGAAGGACCGGGGCAGGAGTAGTTGGTTGGTTAGTGATCAACGAAGAAGATGATGGAGAACGTGACAATGATGATGAAGGAGAAGCTGATAACGATGGATCGTTATGAGAAGAGTGGGTTTGAGAAGTCTCAATTGGGTTGGACACAGGCGGTGACAATGAAGGGATAGAGGACGGGTCGGATGATGGATGAGTAGAAGATGGAAGTGGTATGGGATTTGAATCGAGATCTGATATAGGGAACTGAGATGAGGAGAGATGATTATATGCCCTAGATTGCAAGGTATTGCGCTCGATCTCAATGCGATCGATGCTTGTGTCTGTTCTCGATCGTAATGCAATCGATCCTTGTGTCTGCGCTTGAGCATCAGTATCATGCGTAATAGGTTGAGTGTCAAGTGTTTGGGTAGAAAAAGGAAAAACAGCTTCGTGAAAGATAACATCACGGCTGGAAAAAAAATTGTCGAGTGACAGTATCATAGACACGATAGGCTTTTTGACTAGTAGGGTAGCCTACAAAAATGCATCGGCGAGCTCGAGGAGAAAATTTATCTAAGGGGTGAAGATTTGTGGCATAACAACGCAAGCGAATACTCGTAAATGCGTATACATGGGTGGTTTCCCATACAATTTTTCAAATGGAGATTTGTGTTGTAAAACTGGGGTTGGGAGTCGATTTATGAGATAAGTTGCAGTAAGTAAGCTTTCTCCCCAAAAGGTTAAAGGTAGATCGGCTTGAAACCTTAAGGCTCTTCCAACGTTGAAAAGATGTCGATGTTTACGTTCCACAACTCCATTTTGTTGTGGTGTGGAGGTGCAAGAACTTTGAAACAGGATACCAAGGGTTGAAAAAAACGACTTCATTGAAGTAAATTCCGAGTCATTGTCACTTCGAACACATTTAATTTGACAATTAAACTGTGTATTAACAAATGTAATGAAGGATTTGAGTAAACCTTGGGTTTCAGATTTGAATTCCATACGAAATATCAATGTAAAACGAGTGTAATCATCAACAATGGTCAAAAAATAGTGTGCACCTATGTGTATTGCAACACGATGTGGTCCCCAAATGTCACAGTGAATAAGATCAAAGGAATGCATACTGTGAATTGAGCTTATTGGAAAAGATTATCTAGTTTGCTTTGCCAAAGGGCAAATTTCACATAAATGATGAGTACTAAAAGTAAAGGACCGATGTAAACTGAATTGATTGATCAGAAGCTTGTGTTGTCTTGTGAGAAGATTCAATATCTGTTTGATTTGCAGTAAACTTCTTAGTTTGATTGTAAGGTTGAACCTCCTTGCCGTGAAGTTTATGACCAACCAGAAAGCCAATGAGAAAATAGCATCGGTCAATTGTATAAGTTGTGCCATTACAGTGAGTGCACAAAAGTGGTTTCTTGACCGCTTGTGATTTGGAGGAAGAATACGTCCATGGCTGAGAATTGACATGCCTTTGAGATGCAGACCCTTGTTGCTCGAAGTGAGTTTTGATATTCATGGCATAGATCTGGTATGTGCCCTTGTGCTCAATCAATCCTCGTTGTTTTTCTTCTTCACAAAGAAGTGAGTTAGCTTTCTTAACAGCTGGCAATGGTTGCATCAACATAATTTGTCCTCTTACGACAGAGTAAGACTCATTTAGCCCCATAAGGAATTGTCCCAGCCTTACTTTTTATTCCTTGTCATTCAGATGCTTCAATCCTCCACAAGTACAAAGAATGGGAGGACTACAAGTTTTCAGTTCATCCCATAGTGTCTTGATCATAGTATAGTAGGTGAAAATGGAATTTTGATTTTGTTTCAATTCAACTATAGAATGTTGAACTTGATAATGATGAGAAAAGTCACATTGAGAAACACGCTCTTCCAGATCGGTCCAGATTTCTGAAGGAGTTTCAACATAGAGGACACTGTTAGCGAGGTCTTGGCTTAACGAGTTTAAGATCCAAGAAAGAACCATATCATTGCAACGCTGCCATGCCTGATGTTTTAGATCGTCATCACTTGGTGTAGGTATGGTTCCTTTGGGAATCCTAACTTGTTTTTGGCTCTGAGACTTACTAGCATTGATCTTCTCCACATGGCATAGTTAGTTCCATCTAGAACCTTTAGAACAAGAATCATGCCAGGATGATCAAAGACATGAAGAAATAAAGGATCGAAAGGATCCGTGGTTGGGACGAACATGGTGTGATCAGTAGATTTATGAGTTGCTTGATCACCACCAGAGTTTGGTTTTGGATTGTTGATGACTTCTGTGAGATCTTGTTGTGCCATGAAGATGATTCAAAGGGTGCGGAAGCTTCTGATACCATGAAAAACTGTAGAAGAAGATGAGCAGAATCGTGAGTATGTATTCTTTTTTTCATTTTCACAGCAATGTACAAGTATAAATAGGAACTTACAACTTTGAGATCCTAAATCTAAGGTTATATACAAAGAAATATTCAATTTAGATCCTACATTAGTAGGATACAAATTAGAAACAAATCTTGTCCACGATTTGTGTAATATTGAGAATCAAATCTTAACAGGGCATGACTTCCAATGCCAAAGGATTGGGAGGGTCAAAATTCAGAAGGTTCAAGACTTCAAGTTGGCTGAGCTTAGAAAGAAAATATGTACAGTGGATACAGATCACAGCCATACTTGCGACTTTGTTGTACTCGCGTACTCACACAAGTGTACTCTACTCATAAGTCATGAGGGTGTCAACAGATCGGGTTCGGGACGGGACTCAATATCAAACCCTATTATATTGGACGGTTTCGGGTCTTGTGGATTCTGAATCTAGGGCTTGTCACCTTTAGTCTCAGAACCGAACCTACAAATATTCGGTTCTTAATGAGTACCCGTCAGTATTCTCAATACTTATTATACTAATATATAAAAAATATTTATTTGAACTATATTAATATTATTTCATTATCATGATAATGATCTCATTCCAAAAACTTAGATTTAGATTAACTTTCATTTAGTTTTAATTAAATCAATTAATTAATATTAGTGATCAGGTGGCCTAATTAATCCGACTAAACACGTGGCGTTATTTTAAGCGCGCGTATACGTTTACTAGGTATGGTCGCACGCACTGAATCATTTAATAAAGCATTTACCTACCACCCCATCACTTTACACGTGCTAGCTGTCAACAGCAGTTGCACCTTGATTAGACCGTTTGGAAAAAATGTGATATTTGAAACAGCTTAAAGATATTTGACCGTCCTTATCACTAAAATAGA
Source organism: Pachysandra terminalis (assembly GCA_031762675.1). Classification (NCBI taxonomy): domain Eukaryota; kingdom Viridiplantae; phylum Streptophyta; class Magnoliopsida; order Buxales; family Buxaceae; genus Pachysandra; species Pachysandra terminalis. The sequence goes on along the minus strand of JAUPMG010079819.1, from coordinate 2,541 downwards.
AAGCTTCTTTAAGAAGCAACCTCTGAAAAACAGCTCACGGGACAATGCCATGTATCCAAAGTTTAAATAGGCACAAGTTTACTACCCTCGAACAACCGAATGATTAAAGATTTTACATTCCTTCTAAAGCAGAACACTAGCTTTCTCGAAGGATAGAGACAGGGGTATACTACCCCTAATGGACTCCTCAAACATATGAAACTTCAAATAAAACCTCGAAGTCACACTTATTTATTCCTAAGAAGAGACTTCGAGTGATTTTATTGCCTTATTTCATGCTTCAAAGGTAATCCCTCGGGAGAGGCCTTCGAAGGCACATTTTATGTCTTCTATCTCAGAAGTCGCCCTCAAATCATACCCATAGACTTCGAATGACCACTTATTACATTTTGTCTTAAAAGAGCTACAGAGGCATATTTCCTCCTGCTGAAGTTCAACTCGAAGGCTAACCACCTCCAGATGGTGAACACGAAGATTAGTCACCCTCAAAAAGACTAAGGATTTTGTCCCCTTTGAAGGACAAAGATATGGGTTTATCAGCCTCGAATGCACTCTTAGACTCGTTAAAACTGCAAAGTAAAGTTCGAAGTCACTCTTATTTATCCTTAGGAATTGGCTTCGAATAATATTTGGGATAAAATATCTCGACTCTGAAAGCAAATCCCAAGTGGAAAGAGTTTCAAAGTCAAATTTACACCATCTCCAGCAAATAGTTCCTGAAGATGGTTTCCTACGTACTTTGAGAGACTTTTTCTCACACTTTACTTTAAAAGAGCTAGTTTGTAAGGAAACATATTTACTTCTGATTTTACTAAGTTCGAAGTACTCGAATTGGTTGCTTGTACTATAAACCTTGAAGGATTCCAAGATTACTCTTCCTTATAGGGCCTATTGATCATGAAAACGAATCACTCGTTGAAAAAACTTAAATTTAAGGTCTCTATATGGGTAATTCGAAAATATATTGGTCACCTTGTAAACGCATGCAGCTATTTTGACCTCCTTTGAAGAAAGATAGACAACCGCCAAAAAGAGTTCCTTTGAGATGAGCGAAGTTCAGAAAGGTATTATGACATTTAAAGTAACTCATTTACTTTAAAGCTGATTGGGATAGATTCCTCAGAATGAACAGCATGTGATAAAGCCTCAGCTACTTATAATATCTACTTTATAACTTGTCTAAAGGGGGGTTTTGTCTTATCTGGTATGGCGGCACGAATGGAAACGTTGCTTTTTACATCTTTATGCATGTTACACGTGCCATTCGATCCTTGATCATCTAGATCTAAAGCAACCTATCACAGAGCAAATTTACATATTTGAGTAACTCTTCCTACTTTCTGTAAATAACTTAGGCGTGTTGAAATATACGCGGCCTTTAAGATATACTGTAATGCACGGGGATATTTTAAAAGCACCTCTTTGGACACTTGACTGAATAACACTTGTCATGATTTAAGAGGATAATTCCCCTATAAATACCAGAGTATATCCTCCATTAAAAGCCAATCTGAAAAATTTAAAGCTGAAAGACAACAGTGAGTAAAGATATTGAAAGAGAAACGGGAGAGTCAGTCACATACATGTATAACTCTCAATACGTGTAATAGACTTCGAATCACTTGAATTCAGAGATTTCTTGCTCTGAGATTTGCATTCTAATTGACAAATCAGTTATTCCAATATCCTCTCCTATTGCCTCCTTTCTTTGTCTTATTCACAGGTCATGTTTGAGAATGAACGCTCTAGATAGAACGGCTACGCGATGATTTAGGCTATCTTGAGATAGACTCTCCGAACTTATATCTCTGGAAGAGCAATTGTATTGGTGAAAATTTATATTATCTGTCAAATATGTTTTAAATTTTGTCCATTACAAATCCTGCATCATCAATATTACAATTAATTAACAAAAATTTAACTAATGAATTATTTAAAGATAAATTAATTTTTTATAAAATGGATTCGGTTCTATCAAGTACTTGTCGATATACCCGTATAGACCCAATTTTTAACGGTTCCATCTTCTGTAAATCAGAACCGAACTCGATTAAGATGCGGGTCTGTAAACCGGAACAAACCGTATAAACGGGTTCGGTTCTATCGGAAATGTCAGATATCGGGTACCCATAGAGGTTTTATACTTTTGTTCAACGTGGGTCCCATAATGAACCAATAGCTTGCCTACACGTTACCTCCTTAAAGGGGCCTTTTCGTCCTGGCTGACAAAGACGAAAAATTATCGCCATTCCCAATTCTCCATTTCTTTCTGAAATCATGAGTTGAAGGATCGAAGTAAGAAGGTCTCGTTAATGGCGCAACGAACCGATGAAATCCCCAAGAACAGCGCTATCGCAGCTCCAGTATTCCTCGATAATGGCGCTTTGAGATCGCTTCTCTCTTACCCATCTCTTCTCCAACACTTTTGTTACGATCCCACATCGACTAAGTATATGATTAGTTTGTGGTTTATAAGCACTTGGGCACCCTTCTCTTATAGACCGGTTTATGAGGGTGAGTTCTACCCAATGTGTTCTTAAC
>JAUPMG010079808.1:0-12889 GCA_031762675.1 Pachysandra terminalis | reverse complement strand
TGATTCATGTGAATTAGTGAATTTATCATGTTTAAGCTTGTATAAAAGTTGGGTTTTGATTATGACATGTTAACTTGCTTTGTAATGGTGTAATTTATTATTTTGGTGTTTAAAAATATCAAAATTGGGTATATGAAAGTTTGGGCATGAAGCCCTAGAGAGAAAAACCCAAATCTGGGCCGAATTGCCTGCTAGGCAGCTGCCGAGGTTGCTGCCAATTCTTTGGACCTGCTACCGAGACTCGACAGCTATTGAGGGAGGTCGGTAGGAAGCTTGGTACCTGCTAAGCTCCAAATGGAGTGAAACGTCATGAGAAGTCCCATGAAGCCATTTAGAGTGTGTATGCTTTTGGTTTGTGTGCGAAGTGCCTGTACAAGATTTTGCGCAATAAATTGAGTAAACTGCCTAGTTTCAATATGAAATTGACTATGTATGATATGATGTTATATATTCCTGTGATTTTAGTGGTTGTATTATGATATGAATGATGTGGTATAAAATTAGGGTATACAATGATTTTGCTTTGATTAACTGTTGTGCAAATTGTGAGTGTGTCTCTTATTTATCTTTAGAATTTCATAGTGTTGAGAGTGATGCTTGAGGCATTCACGGGGATCCTTGTGTTGTGTGTAACATAATACGTTTGTACCGCTTGATTGTGTTTGTGAAGGTGAATTTCCTACCTTGGGTAGATCCCGAAAGGAAAGAGGGTAGCTTTGCAATGACCTGGACCCAGCTAGATAATTAGGGAATTAATCCTAATTAATTTACTAATTACAACAGGGATTATATGCAAAAGATGGTGGCTGAACTGGACTAATTAATAAATATAAAAGTAGTTGGCTAACTTATGTAATTAAATGCAAATTAAATTGAAATGGGCCTGGACCTTAATTAGGCCTGGACCCTAATTCAAAGTTTACCTGGACCTTAATTTAGATTGGGCTTAAGACCCAATTGGAATCCAATTAGAACATAGCTAATTTTGTAATTTAAGATTAATAGTGAGGTTAATTAAGGAAAGCCAACACAAACTAATATGATCGAATCCCTTGTAGAGAATTCAAATTCAAATTCAAATATGAATTAAAGATAATTAAGAAGATAGAGTTTCAATAAGAGTAAAGCTCCTGGAAGCTGGGAAGTGAAGAGAGAAAAAGCTTCTCCCTAGCTTCACATGTCCAAAACAGAGAGGAAGGAAGAAATTCTGGTTTTTGGTTCTGCAAAACAAAAAAAAAGAGAGAATGAGGAGACCTTGAGGAAAGGAAGAAAAATTAGAGAGAGAAGAAAAGAAGAGAAAAGTGTATTGTAGGAAGAAGAGGGCTAGAAAAGCTAAGAAGAAAGAGGAAGAAGAAGTGGGATACGATGGGCACGAGGAGGACGAAGATGAAGAAGGTAGTGAAGGAGAGGACAAGGGAAAGAAGACCTTGATTAATCAAGCCTTGAAAATACGGGAACAGCTCAAGGACGATTACTATTAGGGTGGAATAGAAACCGGAAGAAAAATGTAGGGATTCCCATTGATTTTACGGTAATCATGTTCATGTATCTTAGCAATACTATAGCTATAGATTTGAATGCATGATTTCTTGATTTGAAGCATGACTTGAATTGTAATCTTATAGAATGAGTGTTGAATGAATATCATGATTGTTTGTTTACTTGATTAGCATGATTAGATCTAAGTTTACTGTATTTAGGATGATCTTATAAATTCTCATGATTTAATTATGATTTCTAGGATTAATGCTAGTATGTTGATTGATTGTGTAGTGTAGATCTATAAATATAATTTAGATTTCGATATGTTAGGTCTTGATCACTTGTACAATGATTAGAAGTTGATATTGGAGGTTTAGAAGTATAAAAAATACATATTTGAGAGTATGAGCACGAAGCCCTAGAAGAAAAACTGATTTATGGGCTGAATTTAGCTTTCAGTTGGACTCTCAGTAGATGCCGAGAAATCTACCGAAAAACCCATAAAATAACAAGCTCTCAAGACAATCTACCGAGGCTTAGTAGATGATCTACCGAGTTCTTTGTAGGAATCTCGACAGATACCGAGGATCTACAAAGCCCCAAATGAAGTCAAATTTCAGGGAAAGTTCCCTTGGGGTGTTGTACACATATCTATGAGGTTGGTTTATGTGCAAAAGAGATGATTAAGGTCGAGTGTTAAAAATAGTATGAGAAGGTCTGAAATTCAAGAAAATAGGGCAGTCCTGGATGAGATATAAAGAGATTTTGATTTTAATGAGTTGGACATAGATATTAGACTATAAGGTATGATTGGTATGGTTAGAAATGACTGCATAGGAAATTGAGTGGTTTGAGTGGTGCTTGTAGCATTCATTGTTCTGGCTTATGCTTGGTTCTAATGATGATTTGTATGATGTATGAGGGTACTGGGCGTATCCACAATTTATGAATGGTTGATTGTGATGTATGAATTGTATTGTTTGGATTATGTCTGTGTACAGGTGTGTTTCCACCGTGGGTGAAAGTCCTTAAAGGAATGGTACTGTGTACAGGTGTGTTTCCACCGTGGGTGAAAGTCCTTAAAGGAATGGTACTGTGTATAGGTGTGTTCCACCATGGGTGAAAGTCCCTTAAGGAACAATGGTAAAGAATGGAATGGTGCATTCTACCGTGGGTGCAAGTTCCTTAAAGAATGGGTTGAATGGTCATGAGATTGATTGAGCATGTGATTGGGCTAGGCCTAATTACCCCCGCATTGCATTACACATCATCCTCATTTCATAATTGCATCATACCACATTGTATTGATCATTGCACATGTTTGATTGAGCTGATTGTTTGTGTATCTCCATATGTTGACTTGTTTGTACTTGTGTTGTGCTTGTGTTTGGGTCGTATTTGTTTGGCATAGTGGGACCATGTGGTTACTGGTCGTAGCATGGTGGGGCCATGTGGTTACTGGTCATAGCATGGTAGGACCATGTGGATGTTTGTTATTATATAGTGGGACTATGCAATGATTGCTTGGCATGGTGGGACCATGTGGTTGTTTGTGAACATAGTGGGATTATGTATTTGTTATGCGATACTTGTTTATTTGTGTTATATGGTGGGACCATTTGGATGTTCATTGTGGCATAATGGGACTATGTGTGCTTGTATTACATGGTGGGACCATGTGTTGTATTGTGATGCATAATGGGACTATGTAGTTTATGTGTAGAACATGATGGGATCATGTAGGTTATATTTGGATACATAGTGGGACTATAAGGATTGGGTTTGAATGCATGATGGGATCTTTTGTGCCCTATGATTTATCTTGGTGGAACCGTGTGAACTATTGTTGTGATATGATATAACTACTTGTATGATTGTTAAGTGTAATGGGAATACATTGCTAAATGTGATATAAGTATTAGATAAATGTGATTTAATATGATGATGAGCATGCTAATACATTTGATTGTGGTATTACTTGCTGATTGAATTGTATGAATTAACGGTGTTGTTATGTATGCATGAAGATAGTTATTGTAACTTCGTTGGATTTTTCTACAAGGCTTCGACTAACCCTTATATTGAAATAGGTGATCAGTTCGTTTGACTTCCTGGCCTGGAGAGGAGATTTCCTTTGACTTAGTTCTTGACATTTTTATGAATTTGATTTTGACCCCGAGTGGCCGTGAACTTGTAATAGATTATATTTTATTTCATTTATGTGAGGTTTTAGCTTAACAGACTTAAGTTGAGCTACAGGTTTGAATTTAATTTAAGACTTCCACTGATTATGGTTTTAGGCTCTGATTAATTAGGATTTTGGTCAAGTATTGTGGTTGGATATCCGCGTCCACTTGGTGGATCTGAAGGTTATTCCCTTAGAATTCTCGAGATCCTATATCTCGAATTTTGGGCGTGACAAGCTTATCCTGCCTAGGGTCCCATTCCCTAAAAGGAAAGATGGCATATTTCCTGCCTTAGGTCCCATTCCCTGAAGGAAAGATAGAAAATTTCCTGCCTTGGGTCCCATTCCGTGAAAGGAAAGACGACATATTTCCTGCCTTGGGTTGTATTCCCTGAAAGGAAAGATGGTGGCATTCTACCGTAGGTTGTATTCCCTAAAAGAAATGAATATTGACAGTATCTGGGCAGTGCTATCGTCAAACTTGTGAGTAGTATTCATGGCCTGATCCTTGGTTTTATTGGCAGTTATGGATGGTGTTATCATCAAACGCATGAACAATATTCATAGCCCGATCCTTGGACTTACTGGCAGTCATGGGCAGTGTTATCATCAACTGTGTGAACTGTATTCATGGCCTAAACCTTGGTCTTATTGACAATATTTGGATAGTGTTCTCATCAGTTTGTGGATGGTATCCATGGTTTGGGCTTAGCCCATTATTCATTGCATTCTTACATCATTCATTGCATCATTGCTTTTGGCTCATATGTTATTGCATGAAATTTACTTGTGATTGATTTGTTTGCATCCCCATGTTCACACTTGCATTTGTATGAATCACATTGAGTTATGTATGACTTTAATGTAAATTAGAGTGTTTATGAGAGAAAATGATTATATGTGATTATTGGTAAATAAGTGTGGGAGTTGAATTCTATATGTATCATGAGGGGATCATGAACATGGTGTTGTAGTTGTACTAGATTCACGAAGAAGGTATTAAAGATTTGCATTGAATTGAATTCTAATTCACATTGTGTATGTTATATATCATAAGGTGATATGTTTTAACAGATTAACTATATGCATGATAATGTCACACCCCAAATTCGAGAGATGGGATCTCGAAGATTTCAAAGGATTGACCTTCGGATCCAAAAGGATGCGGCTAACAATATCCATATAATTACACAACCAATTCTATGGTATTTTAGAGCATAATCGACAAAACAACAAAACTCTAAGAAAAATTAGCCAATTTAATTCAATATCCCACTATACCAACATAAGAAAGTATAATAAAACTAGTCATTTAGTCCGAGTATCAATCAACATTGTTCTCACCCTCACGGGTCAACCAAATCTAACTATTTAATGATGCATCTTCAGCTACTCCATTCTCCTAAAGGTTCTCATTATTAATCCTTGTTTGCTAGAGTTCAATCATCGTTATCCACTTCATTCCGGAAGTTAACCTGTATCAACATAGGAATGAGCTTGGGAGCTCAATAGGAAACCTTCATAGCAATACAATAGATACTTTCATATTCATATAATGAAACATATTCATTCATACAATTCAACCCACATAACACATATATAGTTCACTATCATGGTTCTTATCACGCATATAGTTAATTTGTTAAATCATAAAACCTCATGATATATAATACAGACAATGTGAATCAGAATTCAATTCAATGCCAATCTTTAAGACCTTCATGAATTCAAGTACAACTACACCACACACATTCATGATCCCCTCATGATAAAATATAGAATTCAACTCCCACATTTAATTTCCAAAAATCACATATAATTGTTTTCACCCTAGACACTCCAATTCTCATTAAAGTCATACTTGACTCAATGTAATTCATGCAAATGCAGGCATGAACATGCAGATGCTAACAAATCAATCACCCATAAATTTCATACAAAAACATATGAAGCAAAAGCAAGGATGCAATGAATGATATAAAAATGCAATAAATAATGGGCCAAGCCCAAACAATGGATACCATCCACAGACTACTGAGAGCACTGTCCCAATACTTACAATAAGACCAAGGCTCAGGCCATGAATACAATCCATACATTTGATGATAGCACTGCCCATAACTGCAAATAAGACTAAGGATTAGGCCATGAATACTATTCACACATTTGATGATAACACTGCCCATAACTGCCAATAAGACTAAGGATCAAGCCATGAATATTGTTCACACATTTGATGATAACACTGCCCATAACTGCCAATAAAACTGAGGATCAGGTCATGAATACTGTTCACACATTTGATGCCAAGACTGCCCAGATACTGCCAATATTCATTTCTTTTAGGGAATACAACCCAAGGTAGAATGCCACGATTTTTCCTTTCAGGGAATGGGACCCAAGGCAGGAAATGTGACATCTTTCCTATCAAGGAATGGGACCCAAGGCAGGAAATGTGACATCTTTCCTATCAAGGAATGGGACACAAGGCAGGATATGTGCCATCTTTTCTTTTAGGGAATGAGACCCAAGGCAGAAAATGTGCCATCTTTCCTTTCAGAGAATGAGACCCGAGGCAGGAAATGTGCCATCTTTCCTTTCAGGGAATGGGACCCTAGGCAGGATAAGCTGCCCTCTTTCCTTTCAAGATCTAACCATGGTAGGAAATTCACCTTTATAAACACAATCAAGCAATAAAAACATCTTATGTTACACCCAACATAAGGATCACTAGTGAATGACTCAGGCATCACTCTCAACACTATGAAATTCTAAATATAAATAATAGACACTCACAGTTTGCACATCAGTTAATCAAACCAAATCATTGTATACTCAAATTTCATACCACATCATCCATATCATGATACGACCAATAAAATCACAGTAATACATAACATCAGAACATACATAGTCAATTTCCAATTGAAACTAGGCAGTTTACACAATTTATTGCACAAAATCTTGTATAGGCATTTCGCACGCAAACCAAGAACACACGCACACTCTAAATGGCTTCATGGGGCTTCCCATGAAGTCTCAGTCCATTTGGAGCTCAACAGGTGCCCGGCAGCTGTCGAGCCTCCGTAGCAGGTCTCGAGATATTATACTGCTCGGCAGCAACCTCGGCAACTGTATGGCAGACAATTCAGCCCAGTTTTGGCCTTTCTCTCTAGGGCTTCGTGCCTAAACTTCCATATACCAATTTTTTTATGTTTTAAAGCACAAAACTCATGAATTATATTAACACAAACCAAATTCACATGTTATAATCAAAACCCAACATCCATACAAACTTAAACACAACAAAATCATCAATCTTCATGAAACAAAACTGAAAACTACAAATTTCTTTATAAAGACCCATTCTTCACACAACATGGAAAATTCATAGTTATAAACAAAATTCAATCACATGCAACAACATGATCCTATATGCTTTATGCTATAGCTTCATCATATTCTACGAACATGCCTACCGTAAAACTATGGTAATTCCTACCTCATGATCTTGCATATCCCGATCCGGAGAAAAATCATGATCATCTTCCATTTCCTCCTTTAGCTTTTCTTGTCTCTTCAAGGCTTGCTTGATCAGCCTCCTCCTCTCTTTCTTTTCTTCTGGATCAACCTTGTGCTTTCGTGCTGTAATCACCTTCTTCATTTTTGCTTTCTTCTCCTTAGCCATTTTCTCATTTGCCATCTTCTTCCTACAGTATTCCTTCCTCTTTTGCTCAATTCTCTCTTCCTTTTCTTTCTTCCCTCTCAATCTCCTCATCTCCCACTACTTAATTACGTGAGGTTACTTCCCCTATTTCTGTGGAATCCTAGTCATGCAAGAATTTTATATTTGAATTTCAAATTTAATTAAGTTAGTCATTTACTAATTACTTGTTTCACCCCTCTTAAATCCTTATTTCCTTCTTTACTAATTCCCACCTAGGCCAAATGACAAGCCCTTGTCTTAGGCCTTAAGGCCCTATTAGCTTTTTGTTAAACTTTTCATTTTGTCTCTTATAATTTAATAATTTGCACATTAGTCAGGTTTTGGGTCACTAAAATCTCCCCTCCTTTAGGACATTGCACCCTCAAAATTTAATGCATTAGAATACCCTAGTCTATATTACTTCTATTCTTGCAAAGAGATAACATTAAAGATTAAATTTACATTATTAAAGATTAACTATTCACAGATATTTCATTTGTTCAAAAGGTAAAATTTCAAACAATACATTAATTTCAAACACTACTCTAATCCTACACTTTCTAAGAAGAAAATTTCTTAACCATTCGCGAATACCCATTACAACAAAAACATAAAAAGAAAACTACGATAACACAAATCTAAATCAACTAGGGAATGTCTCCCTAAAAAGACAATGAAGATGATGAAGGCAGTGGTACTGAAGATGATCGCACTGGAGGTGGGGCCGCATCAGTTGATCGGTGACAACCAATCATATCCTGGAAAAACAGGAGTGCCTTCTCTACTATCTCACGGACATCTCTTGATTGCTCTCCTTCACTTCGGCTTTAAGCTCCGCATTGATTTCTCCAATGTTGCAAGCCGTGCTTTCACAGTCATACTCCCACTAGGATCAGTGGGAGGTTCAGAAGAGGTAGAAGCTCCCTGGTGGTGCTCTGAAGGAATGGTCTGTGGTTCTTCCTTGACTCTTGTTGGTTCCTCCTCGATGACATCTCATTGTCAAGCTTTCTGAAAACTAATAGCTCCCACTGGCAAACCCATCTTGCTCATATTCATAGAACTGAATGGTGGTTTAACAATGCCGATCCTAGTGTCAGGTGTATGTATGCCTCAGAGATTACCCAAGGCACACATCGGGCAAGCGAAAGGTAAGGCTCTCTTCCTTCTGCTTCGTACATATCGGATGATATGCGATATGATCAATGTAGGGAGGAAAAGTCTCCTGCCTATGGCCACTTGACGAAGTATGGAGCCATGTATGGAGTGAGTTCCGTCACATTTCCAAAGCGAGGGTAAACATTGGTGACAAAGATCTTGTGAAGGATATAGAAAATGGGTAAAAGCTTGGAGGCACTAAGGGAATTGTCTGAATTCCACTGCACTCTCTTGTCTTCCTCATCGAGTTCGGGTATGATACTAAAAGCATTTTTCATGGGTACTTTCATCACCCTGGACACCAATTGAAGATTGATTTGTTTGGTGTAGCCATAAATCTTGAAGGTAATGTTCATGGAATCGTAATCGGTGTCGGAAATGTGTGAGTACATTTCCAAGGCAACAGAGGAATATGCAATTCCAACCCAATCAAGAATAGGTTCCCAACCTATGGCTCGGAGTGTTTCCACCACTCTGTAGTTTGCTACATCATGTTTTACTACCTTCTTCTCAATGATTAATTCCTTACCCTCATTCTCATTGGGTTTGGGTGCAACCGGAGTTTGAGTAGGTTCAGCCCTTGGGTTTTGTTCAACACTAGGTGGAGGTGAATCATCTCCCAGAGGATCAAAAGAGTCTGATGTTGGAGGAGATGGTGGGGCTTGGGATCTCCTAGAGGTAGAGGCTCTTGAGGTCATAGCCTTCTTGGAAGGACCTTGTGCCACTTTAGTCCTAGCCATGGGTTTAATCTAGGTCTAACAGTAAGTATGAATAATTTCAAAGAAAAATGTAAAGAAACTTACCGAAACTATGAGCAAGTTGATGAAGAACTTTGCATGGCTTGGAAGAACCCTAAATGTGCTTGGACTGCTCGAGGAAGAAGATTGAATGATGGGTTTTCTTACAAATGAAATTAGGGCACCCAAATTTTCTTTTTAAAGCTTGGCACCACCCAGCCGCACTCTCGGCAGCTCTCGGTAGTTGCCGAGATTCCTACAGAGCCCAAATTTTCAATAAAATTTTAATTTATAAATTTTATAAAATACCTAATTTCATTACTAGTAATTTCCCATAAAATATCTTTTTATTTCTAAGTACAAATTAATCCATAATTAATTAAAGTTGACGGGTCAAATTCGAAGCCGGGACTGGTCTGTTAATTTGATTTCTTATGTATAAGAATTTATATCATCATTAAGTTTTTCCACTCAGTGTTTCTTACTTATTTATAATTTTCACATGATTTATAATAACCTTACAAAGTTTTCTATTAATTTCAGTCAGTCTCTTGCTCTACCTGTAAACTAGAATTTATTATGTTGATCTATAGTCTAATTCTTTCTTTATCACATTAATTCTCTCTTATTTAACATTTTAGTTGTCTTTATCCTTAATTATAGTTCTAATATAGGCACAATCACCGTATATAAATAAGTGTTATCGGCACTACAACTTATCCTAAGTGACTTCACATAATTCGCCTAAATCTTTCAAACACACCTTTATATATTTTACCTAATTTAAAACATTTCCATGTATATGGTCTACAGTTAGGACACAAGTAGCATTCCTACTCACAATTGTCCGCATAAATTACAAGCGCAAGAAACACATCACTTCAGACAACTATATGTCATACTATAATTAGCAGGAAAGTAAACTCATCATAATTCAAAGAAATGGATCCTAGATTGATAAAGTTCTAAGTTCTCATCCTGGGTCTGACTATACCCTTCTAGGGACCTTAAAGACTCAAGCCTAATACATATCATAATCACACAAGTAGTCCTACAGTCCACATTAAACACCACTCCATCCAAAACAATTTCACACAAGTCAAGAAATTCATATAAGGCACTAAACATACAATTCATATATGTGAATCCTAATGTTCAATTTTGAGTTCTCTTAACCTTAGGTAACTTAAACCTACAGCTCTGATACCAATCTATCATGCCCCAAATCTGAGATATGGGATCTCAAGGATTTCAAAAGATTGACCTTCGGATCCAAAAGGATGCGGCTAACAATATCCATAGAATTACATAGCAAATTCCATGGTTTTTCAGAGCATAACCAACAAAACAACGGATGTCTGAGGGAAAATGAACCAATTTAATTCAATATCCCACTATACCAACATAAGAAAGTATAATAAAACTAGTCATTTAGTCCGAGTATCAATCAACATTGTTCTCGCCCTCATGGGTCAACCAAATCTAACTATTTAATGATGCATCTTCAACTATTCCATTCTCCTAATAGTTCTCAGTCTTGTCCTTGCTCGCTGAGTTCAACCATTGCTATCCACTTCATTCTGGAAGGTAACCTGTATCAACATAGGAATGAGTTGGGAGCTCAATAGGAAAACTCCATAGCAATACAGTAGATACTGTCATAGTCATATAATGAAATAGGTTCATTCATACAATTCATACTAAATAGCACATATATGGTTCAGTATCAAGGTTCTTATCATGCATATAGTTAATTTGTTAAAACATAACACCTCATGATATATAATACAGAAAATGTGAATCAGAATTCAATTCAATGCAAATCTTTAAGAACTTCTCATGAATTCAAGTACAACTACACCACACAAACTCATGATCCCCTCAAGATAAAATATAGAATTCAACTCCCACACTTAATTTCCAATAATCACATATAATCATTTTCTCCCTAGACACTCCAATTCTCATTGAAGTCATACTTGACTCAATGTAATTCATGCAGATGCAAGCATGAACATGCGGATGCTAACAAATCAATCACAAGTAAATTTAATGCAATAATATATGAAGCAAAAGCAATGATGCAATGAATGATATAAGAATGCAATGAAAAATGGGCCAAGCCCAAACCACGGATACCATCCACAGACTGCTAAGAACACTGTCCCAATATTGACAATAAGACCAAGGCTCAGGCCAAGAATACAGTCCATACAATTGATGATAACACTGCCCATAACTGCCAATAATACTAAAGATCAGGCCATGAATACTGTTCACACATTTGATGATGACACTGCCCATAACTGCCAATAAGACTAAGGATCAGGCCACGAATACTGTTCACACATTTGATTTTAACACTGCCCATAACTGCCAATAAAACTAAGGATCGGGCCATGAATGTTGTTCACACATTTGGCACTTAGACTACCCAGATACTGCCAATATTCATTTCTTTTAGGGAATACAACCCAATGTAGAAGACCACCATCTTTCCTTTCACGGAATGGGACGCAAGGCAGGAAATGTGCCATCTTTCCTTTCAGGGAATGGGACCATAGGCAGGATAAGCTACCCTCTTTCCTTTCGGGATCTACCCAAGGTAGGAAATTCACTTTCACAAACACAATCAGGGAGTATAAACATCTTATGTTACACACAACACAAGGATCACCAGTGAATGCCTCAGGCACCACTCTTAACACTAAGAAATTCTAAATATAAATAAGAGATACACTCACAGTTTTCACAGTAGTTAATCATACCAAATCATTTTATACTCGAATTTCATACCACATCATCCATATCATGATACAACCTCTAAAATCACAAGAATACATAACATCACAGCATACGTAGTCAATTTCCTATTGAAACTAGGCAATTTACACAATTTACTGCACAAAATATTCTACAGGCACTTCGCACACAAACCAAGAGCACACACACGCACACTCTCTAAATGGCTTCATGGGGCTTCCCATGAAGTCTCAGTACATTTGGAGCTCAGCAGGTGCTTGGCAGCTGCCGACCTCCCTCGGCAACTGTATAGCAGACAATTCAGGCCAGTTTTGGCCTTTCTCTTTAGGGCTTCGTGCCCAAACTTCCATATACCAATTTTTTTTTATGTTTTAAAGCACAAAAGTCATGAATTATATTAACACAAACCAAATTCACATGTTATAATCAAAACCCAACATTCATACAAACTTAAACACAAACAAATCATCAATCTTCATGAAACAAAACTGAAAACTAGAAATTTAATTCTGAAGACCCAATCTTCACACAACATGGAAAATTCATAGTTATAAAACTGAAAATTAGAAATTTCTTTCTGAAGACCCAGTCTTCACACAACATGGAAAATTCATAGTTATAAACAAAAGTCAATCACATGCAACAACATGATCCTATATGCTTTATGCTATAGCTTCATCATATTCTACGAACATGCCTACCGTAAAACTATGGTAATTCCTACCTCATGATCTTGCATATCCCGATCCGGAGAAAAATCATGATCATCTTCCATTTCCTCCTTTAGCTTTTCTTGTCTCTTCAAGGCTTGCTTGATCAGCCTCCTCCTCTCTTTCTTTTCTTCTGGATCAACCTTGTGCT
>JAUPMG010079786.1:0-12890 GCA_031762675.1 Pachysandra terminalis | reverse complement strand
ATGGGGTTGAATAAATGAGAAAAGAGAGAGGAGGGGAGATGAGTTGGCTATAACCGTGGATTTCAGGTAGGTTGAGATTTGCTTGTGGTGTTTGGTTCAAGGTGGAGGAGAGATGAGATGGGATGAATGTGCAGAGCTTTGGTTGAGAATAAAGAGAAGAGGGAAGTACATATGCGATGGAGTTTGGATGGTTGATTGGTTTGCTGAAAAGAATGGAGGATTGGGTTGAACAGAGGAGAGGTGGGGATTCGGAGTTGCAGAGAAAGAGGATGGAGGAACAGAGACTGAGATGGTGTTCAGGTGGGTTGCTGCAGCAGCTCTGGTGAAGGAGAAACTGAAGAAGAAGAAGAAAGGAGATTAATGAGAGAGATGTTAACGAAGAAGGGAAAAGGCGCCGAAAAAGTGAGGATGCCTGAGGGATTTCTCCTCTTAGAGTTTTTTCTTTTGGGTTTTACTTGAGATTTTTGGGTTATTGGAGAGAGAGGAAGATGATCACAGGTAGACACTCTAGGTTTAGGATAACAAAATGGTTGCAGCTCCAGCTAAATAAGAGGATTTGAATCTCTCTTGGAAAAAATCAAGGAAGCTGAAGTGCAAAGCTGTTTTCTATCTAATGATCCCAGTTGCTATCTTCTAGCAACTGTGGAAAAAAAAAAGGACAGAAGGATATATTTTGAGGAAAAAGGAGAATGAGGACTCAATATATTGAAAGATATTGTCACTTTTTCATGCTTGGTTTTCATCTACAAGAGACAAACATGGTTTGAGATACTTCTAGGGACTACTTTTGATTTACCCGTCTATTCATATGGGGGCTTGCTGCATATACTATTTTGTATTTTTCACTTAGTTACATCCTAATAAATAAGTTAAAAATCACAAAATTTACAGCTGATGATTTAAATTTGCATAGCTTAGAACTTTAACTTGAATTTCTTCATAAGATAGAATTGCATATACTATTTGGATACAATGTCTTTTTGTATTTTTCACTTAATTACATTCTAATAAATAAGTTAAAGTCACAAAATTTACAGCTGATGATTTAAATTTGCATAACTTAGAACTTTAATTTGAATTTCTTCATAAGATGGAATTGCATATACTATTTGGATACAATGTCTTTTTGTATTTTTCACTCGGTTACATCCTAATAAGTAAGTTAAAATCACAAAATTTACAGCTGATGATTTAAATTTGCATATCTTAGAACTTTAACTTGAATTTCTTCATAAGATGGAATAAACCTTTAAGATTAATCTTCACGTGCAACGCGTCAATTCGGTTCAATTTTGGGTTAACCTTCACCAACCGTAGTTTGGTCTTGGGTTGATGTCAACTTGATCCAACCCGAATCGAGTTGCACCCCTAGGTCTTATAGATCTATGTAACTTACTATTGGGCTCGATTTGGGTTAGGCTAGGTCCATTTTTTAAACCGACTTCATATCATGATTTTAACTTGTAAAAAACTATGAGTATCATCACACTTTGATGGTGAACAAAAAGGCGGATTCAGGCGGGTTACTTTCAACTTCCCAATGTGATCTGCAAACTGTTCATTGACTGATTTAGGCATTTGCGATGTTAATATTATTTATGGTGACCATGAACCATGTTAATTCCATTAAGTTATGCCTACAAACTGTTTAACAAAATTTCATTATAGCCATCACCCTATTTGTTGTGCTTCTGACTGTGCAAGGAGCTATGATGGTTGCCACCAATCCCGCTCTCTCCACTCCACCCTCTCCTCTGAGACCAAAGTAAGCAAACAAGGTATTACCCCCACTGTCACGGAATATACCACCAACACTTGACGGACCCGATTGGTCCAACGAAATGCCACAAAAGTTAAGCTTAACCTGACCAGGACCTGGGGGACCAAACCGAGCCCATAGAAGGAGTGCAACAGTCCCCTCTATCACTCACTTAGTCATAGATGAAATATCTTGAAAAATTCTCAGGCTATGCTCTCTCTCCAAATATGCCAAAGTGCAGCCTGAAAAACCAGTTTATACAAAATAAGACCCCTCTCGACAAGGCCTGGAAAGGTCCACACAATCTAATACATAATCCCTATAATCTAACTTCTATCTTTAAGTCTCCTTTATTCCCATAGCTCTCCCTTTGATGACAATCATCCTTTAACCTGAAAAATATGTCATAAAACATACATAAGCTGAAAGCTCAGATGAGTAAACCTTCAAAACAAAGTATTTACTCATATCCCAATGCTATGAGAAAACATATAATAATAATGATAAATCTGGAAAATATATGGTAATAATGATGATGATGATGATGATGAAAAATCTGGAAAATATATGGTATGTGGACAGCAACAATCAATGACTGTTCTCTCACCAAATCTCACTTGGTTTGTATCCTAAGGATATCATGGTCATATTGACAAGTCTACAATGCCTAAACATATATGATTAGTCTTTCCAGCAGTTTCCAAAATAATCTAATGTGAGTCACCTTCAATTATAATAATTCAAAAGCCCATGTGAAGAGCAAGCTCTAAGCCTTCGATACATGCCACACTTTCTGCTATTAAGACTTTCGAAATTCCAAAAAAGAGAGCAGTACCACAAAGAAAGCCACCAACTTCGTTCTGGCACACTGCACCGGCACTGGCAAGATCTGGATATCCTTTAACAGCACCATTGAAATTAATCTTTACAAATCCCATTTGTGGAGATAACCATCAGAAGTGAATCACCTCAAAATCAGATGGCCGATGAGAAGTCTCCCCAGAAAGTCCTAGTAGCAGATCAGAATTCAACTGAAGCATCTGCAAGCAAGATAAAGTGTTATCAATATTAGGAGTTTCACCTTAAAAAATGGCTTTGTTTCTGGTTAATCAAATTGCCCAAAGAAACTTAGCAACCAAAGAAGGAAAGTTTAATATGTGATCATGAAGTATATCACCATTTGTATTGAACATTTTTGAAATCTAGTGATGCATGGTGCTAATATTTGAAGATCCATTCTGCCTCCATGAATTGCGAACCAAACTGCCTGTGAGAAAGGGCACTCAATAAATAGGTGAATAGGATGTTCAAAGCTCGAATTACACAAGTAACATTCCTGGCAAGTCGAACCTAATCTCTGACTCAACAAATCACTAGTGGGAAGTGCATTATGTACGCACTTCCAGATGAACATATGTACCTTTTGGGGGCATGATAGATGCTAGATTTGCATTCACAAGTGATCACACAGCAGAAGGTATGGTACCTTGAATTAGCTTATATGCCGATCCCACTTAGAATTTACCTGAGGATGTGCCAATCCAAACGAGTGAATCCCGTGATATGGTATTAGCAATTGGGATTGCTTTGACGATTTCAGCCAATTCACAAGGCCAAAGCCTATCAATCAAGACCGTATCCCATAGTTGGAGATCTTGGATAATGAGATCAGAAACATGCATAAAATGATGATATAAGCACATGCCAAATTCCAAGAATGTGGTTGGCTCCATGGAACCCATCTATGATCCTTTATCAAAATAGACTTCCCATTAGCCACAATCCAACTCATACTAGAGACAACCTTGTCACTAAGGCGAATCGGTTTCTTCCACATAAAGGAATTATGTGGCTTAAACTGAGCATTGTCAAAACTACAACCCCTAAGGTATTTAGCTTTCATTAGTTGAGACCAAAGAGAATTTGAATCAAACAACAAATGCCAAGATTTCTTCATGAGTAGGGCATCATTGAAAGCAATAGGGGATTTAATGTTAAGTCCCCCCATTTTCCTTGGCCTACAGATTTTCTCCCAATTTAGTGTATGTAAAGATCGTTCTTTATCAGGTTTATGCCAAAAGAAATTCCTAGCTTCAGTATCAAATTGTTTTAATATGCTGGTAGGCAAACTGAGACAAGACGTGAGATGTAAAGACAACCCAGCCAACATTGAGTTAATGAGGGTGGTCTGATCAGCCTGTGTTAAGAGGCCAGACTTCCAAGTGGCAAGTCGCTGGCTGAATTTGGTTAATAGATCCACAAAAATGGATTTTTTGGCTTTACCAGATATCAAAGGAGTACCGAGATACGCAGAAGGGTCACAAACACATTTAAGATAAAAAAATTTCAGTGAGAGACCACTTCATACCACTTTTAACATTTGGGCTGATCAAAATACTGGATTTGTTTTTGTTTAGTGTATGTCTTGTTATATGTTGACTTGGTCTAAGTCACACACACGTACACATAGGGCTATCAACGAACCAAGATTAAGGTTTATGACGAGGTTCGTGAGTCGAGTTTGATAAAAAGTTCATTATCTCAACGAGCTTGAGCCTAGCTTTGGTAGATTCGGCTCAATTAAAGTTCGGCTCAATTTTATTTGAGATTTATAAATCCATTTTTTTATATCTTCTATTTATATTAATATTATACTAGCAGTTAGCCTGTGCATCGTACACGGGCACACAAAGTAAGTTGATAAATAAATTATTAAAAAAAGGAAGGAAAAAAAAAAGAATCGATAACATAAAGTGTCAGGGTCGTGATCTCTACACTTTTGTCATACACCTTCGTAGTAGAAGAAAACTAAATGTATGGTAATGCTTTGAAATTTGATGGGTGCCAAATCAGCATTGGTGAAGATTTAACCCAAAATAGATCTGAATCAAATTGAGAATTTAACTTCCCAACCCGGAAACAGAATCGAATTGGAATGGAAAACCCTAAACCCAAACCAGCCCAACCCAAATTGCAGTTATGGTTCAATTTAGGTCGGGTTAATACCATGTTTTATATACCATATATAATTTATAATGTATCATATATAATACCTATATGAACTATAATTCGGTCGGTTTAGACTATATACATTAGAATTTGAGTTTCGGTTCGCTTTAACCGAGACTTCAACCCAAAACCAAACTGATATAATTTCAAAACCAAAACTGAACCAAATATTTGAAAACCCAACCCAAATCGAACCAAAGTCGGTTTCGGTCGGATCAATTTCAAGTCAATCCAAAATCAAACCGTTCTAATTTGGTTATATAAACCTAATCAAATGTCTAGAAACTCAATCCAAATGGAATTGAAGTCAATTTGGATCGGTCGGTTTTTGGGTTGAACCACCCAAATTGCACCTCTAGGTAATTCAGTCAGTTTTATAAACCTAATCAAAGGTCTAGAAACCTAATCCAAACCGAATCGAAATCAATTTGAATCATTCAGTTTTTGAGTTGAACCACTCAAATTATATCCATAGGTAATCCGTCCTTTCAATGGGAGAGTGATAAAAAGAATATTTTTTTTATCTCTCAAATTGCATTTAATTTATACTAGTAAGGGAAAGGATCCATCAAAAAGCGTGCCAGCCTCTTTTCATTTTAAACAATATATCAACTTGAAGTATTGCAAGTGTCACTGCGCTAGTATAAGTAAAGAAAAAAGATAATTACATTTAATGCAAATGAAAAGAAATACATTTAATGCAAGAGAGAGAGAGAGAGAATGTGGGCGTGTGCTTTTTTTTTTCCCCTACTTTTTACATGCATTTAATTCAAATCAAAAGAAGAAAAAAAAAAAGGCAAAAAATGAGAAAAAAGAGAGAAGTTTTTATCGATTTTTTTAGAAGCAAAAAATGATAAATGGACACGTCGTCCCCTTGTTATAGTAAGAGATGGTTTGCCTTAATATATAGGATATACAATTTATAAGATTATAATTCAGTTTAAATCGGTTTGACTATTATAGTGAATACTATAGTGATGCAATTAGCAACTCAAATTCTTTGTACAATTTTAATTTAGTAAATAAAATAAGATTTTTATGTGCTCTTACCGTTGTTCACTTATTCACTTATATTAGTTAGGTAATATTAGTTTTATTTTTTATTTTTATAAGCTGTAAATAATTTAAAACTCATAAATTTGTTATAAGTTTTCTTAAATTGTAAATTGAAAGTTTTACAAGTTTTATAAGTTTAAACTTATATTTTTTATAAGTCTAAATTTATATTTTTTTTCTAAGTTTTTATAAGTTATAATAAGTATTATACAAGTTTTTATAAGTTGCAATAAGTTTATATAAGTTTCATACAAATTGTAAATATTATTTTTCACTTATATAGATTTTTATATAAATTTTACAAGTTTTATAAATTTCAACTTATAATCTTTATAAGTTTAAATTTATATTTTTATAAGTTTTTACAAGATTATAATTTTAAACTAAATTTATATATACATCTTTTAAGTTTTTAAAAGTTTTTTATACTTTTCTTGTATTTTTTTTTTAATATCTTTTACATACTGGACGTGCCGGGCCGGCGTGCAGCTCATCACGGCGCGAGGCGTGAAACGGCTGGGCCTGTAATGCCCTAGCCCGTGCCAATGGCCCTGTACCTTGCTGAGACCAGGGTTTCCAAAAAGGGGCACGGTATGGTCCAGTGTGGGCCGCGCCATGCCCCGTTTACAATGCCTAGGCTAGGAGGGAGAGATTTTCTTCACTCGAGCGAAGGCTACTTAAAACCCAAGCCATTCCCTTTATTTTCTTCCTTACTCTTCTTAAACCCTAAACCCCTCGCCATCCGGAGGTATGATCATTTTGTAGTCCGTTTTCTTATTTTTTTTCTTCTTTAAATCTTTGATTTTCAGATCAGAAAGTATTTTTGATTCATTTTCATCACATAATGCTGTTGTTCTCGTAGTCTGATATTTTGGTTATGCTCGTCATGATTTGATTTGATGTTGTCTGTATCTGTTTCCTTAGCATTTCTAATGGATGCATCCAGTTAATGTTTTCTCTTTCATCGTGAACGATATTTAATTATCTGCTTTTTTTTCTTATGAAAAGAGAGATTACTAGTAGTTGTTGATGGTTATATAGCGAGAGCGAAAACCATGTCAAATTAAAATGGTAATCTACTGGTTTGAGAATTGGAAGGCTGATGCATTTTTTAGCTGTCGATTCTTTCATTTGGTTGGTGGCTCACTTATCGGAAAGCATCTTAAAAAAATTGAGCAGACACCTTTGGCATCCTGAAGGATCATAAGAATTATATTCTTATTGAGGTTGCTGAATTAGATAAGATTGACGGAGGTGGTAGTGAGAATGACAAAGGATTAGAAGGAATTAGTTGAAAAGTGACTTCAAATCAATTCTCAAGAGAATGTTGATTTGGAGGCAAATATCCATAATTAAATGGATAAGGGGAGGAGAAGGAAGACTTTTTTTTCTTCCCCTCCTTTTCTATCCATAAAAATTAGCAAGACTTGTTTTTTTCACTAAATGGCTAGTGGCTTGGAGGTGATTCAAGAGAATGTTGAGGATCTCGTTCGTGTGGAGGAATATATATATATATATATTATTGTTTCTGTAATGTAAATGAGAAACGAACAATGGTACCTGATTACTGTATTAATTCAACTGTTGTAGCTATAGTAGAAGACTTTGATCAAAGAAAGCAGTGGAGCGGGTGAGGCATGGACCAGGTTGCTTTCTTTAAGGTAATTTACGTCCTTGCAGAGAATCTATGCAGCCATGAGAATCATTGCGTAACACCCATAGGGTACAATAGCCTAAAATTCACCACTATAGGCTTGATCAATCTGCACGATTTGATCAAGCTCGAACTCCACTCACCAATGCTTGCCCATATTGAAAATGATAATCAAAAGAGAAATTGCAGATAAAATAAAATAGTAGAATAATCTTAGAATTCGCAAAGAAGAAAAACGGAGATAGTCGTTGTGGTTAAAACGTTTTGAGCAATGTATTTATAAAGAAAATAATACCGTTTGGAAAGCCTATAACTGTGCGCATAATCCTTGGAGTATAGGGCACGCATAGTTATCCCAATAGTAACGTTGTAAAACAGCTAGAAATAAACGGCTATAAAAAACAAGTTTGAGTTTGTCCAAAAAGATAGGTCCACGCGCTTGCGATCTGAACTGAGCCAAGCCGGCCGCGCGTGTGTGTGCCTGTGCGGGCATGCGCACACATTAAGGTTTTTTGGATCCCCCATCCGAAATCCTGTTGGACGGGCCTTGGCTCCTCAATGGGCCTCATATGTGCAAGCACTCCTTGTTCCCCTTCACAAGTACTAAAGTTTCCAACGTAAGACAAGGCTCATGGAAGGAGAGGTTATTGTTACCACCCTCAAACTAGTAAGTTTCCAATGTGAGACAATGTTCTACACACAAAGCACAAACATTAAAGTTACTAAGTATCAACTTTTCTAAACAACACAAATGAGGGTTTTATTTAAAATACCCGACGATCCCCCCACTTATTTTCATAAAACTAGAATCGTTAAACACAATTTTATTGAGCAAGCTAGATCACTGTGCATAATAAAGGTGACAATAGCTTGAACCTTTATTTAGTGTAATTGCATTCTCAGTATAAGAAATAATGGTGAACAAGTCTTGAATCAATTTTCTTGGGTATACAGAAAGTAGAAAGACACACAAAGTACTCATTGGTGTCTCTACGTGTTCTTAAGCTACCACATTACAGCCTTGTGTTAAATCCCAGTTTTATGCATGGTTTCAAGGATCGGCCGATACCGGTCTGTACCGGCCGGTTCGGACCGGGACCGGTCCGGTTCCAACCCGCGATACAAGCCTTTGTATCGCTGGGTTATGGACCGCCGGTCCGTCCGGTCCGCCGATCCCTCCGGTCCGGCTACTGATACCGTCGGCCGGCAGTCCGGCAACCGGTCCGGGCGGTTCGGCGTGATCTGAAATTTTTAAAAATTAAAATTTTTTTTTTTTTCGTTTTCTGTACTGGCCGGTACCGGTCCGTACCGGCAAGCCGGACCGGAACCGGTCCGACGACCGGTTCCGGTATTTAAAACCTTGGTTTCATGAGTATTCATAAGGAGTAACCCTCCACACTCTCAGGAAGCGGCTCCATTTCCATATACTCACATAGGTGAGACTATCAAGGATGCTTCTGCAGCTAAACATCTCACTTATAAAAGCTATAGTTCTCATTAAGAGTTAATACTCAACCGTTTTTTCTTGCTACAGGACCATGCATTTTAGCATCTAGGGATGGTGTTATTGTTATAGTGCATGATCAACAATTATATTATGACTTCGTTTTCCTATTGAACCTAGTTCTTGGGATCTCTAGTTCCTAGGTTAGGTATCCATCATATGTAATTCTATTTTATGAGCTTTAGTCCCATCTCTTTAGATAAATCCCAGACATTTTCTCTAGCTAGAGGTTTTGTCATCAGGTTTGCAGTATTATTCCTGGATCTCACAAAATCAACAGTTATTGAATCACTGTTTAATAGCTCGCATATAACAAAATGTTTACGTCTAATAGGTCGAGATTTTCCATTATAATACTTATTTTTCACTCTGCCCAAGGCGGCTGTGCTATCACAGTGTATCATCACTGGAGGTACAGGTCTTCCCCATAGGAAAATCAGATAAGAGGCTTCTTAGCCAAATTGCCTCTTCACTAGCTGTGGCAACTGCAGTCAACTCAGATTCCATAGTGGACTTAGCCACAATAGACTGTTTCTTTGAATATTGGAATGTTGTAAACAGGGTAATGAAGTACCTTAAAAGAACTATAAATTTTGGACTTTATTATTACAAGTATCCTGCGGTCCTTGAAGAATTTAGTAATGCTGACTGGAACACTCTATCAGATGCTTTAATGTTCACCAGTGGTTATGTTTTCATTATTGGGGGTGGAGAAATCAACTTAGATTCCATAGTGGACTTGGCCACAATAGACTATTTCTTGGATTTCCAGGAAACAGCTCCACCCCCAATAGTGAAAACATAACCACTGGTGGACATGGAATCATCTGATAGAGTGTTCCAGTTAGCATTTCTAAATTCTTCAAGGACCGCGGGATACTTGTTATAATGAAGTCCAAAATTTATAGTTCTTTTAAGGTACTTCATTACCCTTTTTACAGCATTCCAATGTCCAAAATTGGGATTAGCTGTAAACCTACCAAGTACTCGAACAACATAAGCTATGTCAAGTCTTGTGCAATCAATAGCAAATCTCAAACTGCCAACTATGCTGGCATACTCTTTCTGATTGACACTGTTTCCAGTATTTTTAAACAATTTAATACCGGGATCAAAAGAAGTATCAACTGGTTTACTATCAAAGTAACCATACTTCTTTAAGATCTTCTCAACGTAGTGAGATTGATCAAATGAAATGCAATCAAATGATTAGTGATCTTAGTGCCAAGTATGACATTAGCTTGACCTAGATCTTTTATGTCACAATTACTAGATAATAGCTTTTTGGTCTCCTCTACAACCTTTAAGTTGGAACCAAAAATGAGCATATCATCAACATACAAACGAATCATGACATCGAAATTATCTACAAATTTATAATAAATGCATTTATTACTCTCATTTATTCTAAAGTCATTTTCAATCACAAATTGATCAAACTTCTCATGCCACGGTTTATGAGCTTGTTTTAGACCATATAATGACTTTACAAGCTTACAAACTTTTACTTCATTTCCAGGAGATATAAAACCTTCTGGTTGGTCCATATAGATTTCCTCTTCTAAATCCCCATTTAAGAAAAACTGTTTTAACATCCATTTGGTGTATAACCAAATTATAAATGGATACAACAACAATCAAGACTCTAATAGAAGTATTGTTGGGTATTTTAAATAAAACCCCTCACTTGTGTTGTTTAGAAAAATTTATGGTTGGTCACTTTAGTGTTTGTGCTTTGTATGTGGAACTTTATCCCACATTGGAAACTTACTAGTTTGAGGGAGTGGTATAAATACCCTCTCCTTTCATAAGCCTTGTGAGCTGTCAAGGGGAACAAGGAATGCTCGTGCACGTGAGGCCCATTGAGGTGCCAAGGCCCGTCCAAGAGGATTTTGGACGGGGGCTTTGGAAAACCTTAACTGCGCATGTGCCCGCATCGCATGCGGCCGGCTCGACTTGGTTCGGATCACATGCGCGTGGACTTATCTTTTTGGACAAATTCAAACTTGTTTTTATAGCCGTTTTACAACTTTACTATTGGGATAATTGTGCGTGCCCTACACTCCAGGGATTATGCGCACAATTATAAGCTTTCCAAATGGTGCTATTTTTCTTTATAAAATACCTTGCTCAGAACGTTTTAACCACATAACGACTATCTCAGTTTTTCTTCTCTGCGATTTCTAAGATTATTCTACTGTTTTATGTTATTTGCAATTTCTCTTTTGATTATTGTTTTCAATTTGGGCAAGCATTGTTGAGTGGAGTTCGAGCTTGATCAAATCGTGCAGATTGATCAAACCTATAGTGGTGGATTCTGGGCTGTTGTATCCTAGGGGTGTTACGCGGTGATTTCTCGCAACTGCACAGATTCTCCGCAAGGGCATAAATCACCTTAAAGAAAGCGACCTAGTCCGTACCTCACTCTCTCCACTGCTTTCTTTAATCAAAGTCTTCTGCTGACAGCCTAATTAATACAATAATCAAGGACCTAGTCCGTATCTCACCCGCTCCAATGCTTTCTTTGATCAAAGTCAAATTAATACAGTAATCAAGGTACCATTGTGCCTTTCTCATTTATATTATAGAAACAGCAATTTTAAGGTGAACCAATTAATATTGAAAAGATAAAAGGAACAATTCAGTAATCTAATCTACTTTGCCCTATCTTACTACTAATAGTAAAGTGAACCAATTAATATTGAAATCGACTAACCATTCTTTAAGAACCTTTTCCTTTACTCATAATCCTCTTTGTTGAGGTTGGTGGGGATTAAATCTTATGGGTTAACTATATTTTGAAGTACTTTAATATAGCGATGAGGTCAAAAATGAACTTGGGTAAGAGTTACTTTTTTGGGACTCATGTCGACACTGACCAGCTTTGTCTCTTGGCTGACCTGTTGGATTATACGATTGAAGAGTGGTTACTTAGGTATCTTGGTTTCTCCCCAAGAAACTATTCCCATAGGTAAGAGTTTTGGTATCCAATTGTGGCAGAACGGAAAAAAGATTATTTACTGTTGAGTGGCAGGTTTACAATGATTGTGGCTCATCTCACTAGCCTCCCAATATTCTCGGAAGGATAAGATAGGTTTTGAAAATTTTCTTTTGTGGGAATGGATGGTGCAAAAAAGATTATGTAGTGAATAAGAAGGTTGTTTATAGGAATTTATGAAAAAATTAGGTGGTTTGTAGGATACAAAGCATGCTGGCCTTAACTTGGGGAATATTTTGGCTCAAAATTTGGCCCCCTTTACAAAGTAATTATGAAGGTTTAATTAGAGAGAAAGAAGCTTTGGCTTGCAATCATCAAAAGAAATACGGAATTCATCAAATTAAGCCTAACCATTCTCTAAGAGAGAAGGATTTCTCTACTATCCATGGTGTAATGAGAATCAGACTAGCGCTTATTTAGGTTTTTCTTTTACTTTTTTTTGTTTTTGCTTTTTGTGTTTAATTTTCAACAAAGAACCTTGAAAAAAAAAACAAAATACTGAAACTTTCAATCATTTCCCTTGTTCCCTACTTCTTAATTATTTAGTTTTTTTTCCTTAAAGTCCTTAACTAATCTAGTTCCTAATTCTTTAATCAATTTTCTCTTAAATAACATCCAGTTTATTTAAGTACTTTTCTTGTTTTTTTTTATTGCAAAGAAAAGTTCATATTAAACTATTAGCCAGTATTAAATTCTCCTTTAATATTGACTTAAAGGAGGTTTTTTAATCACATTTGAACCGATTTAAATTAAGTGAAGTTTTTGTTTGACCATTTATATCCATCTAAATAATTTCATAATGTGTATTTTTCCCCTTTTTAAACTTTCCCTTACTCAATTCTATTGGACTCTTGTAGTTTTCCTTCTTGGGATAAATCATACGAAAAACATAAATATGAATAAAGCAAAT
>JAUPMG010079775.1:0-12890 GCA_031762675.1 Pachysandra terminalis | reverse complement strand
CCCCCCCCCCCCCCCCCCCCCCCCCTCAATTCACAAGGAAAGAGAACCCCACGTTCCTAAGACACCCCGCAATCCATTTGCACCATCTCACACCAAAGCCTTTCCATTCCAGACTATGATCTAAAAATTCTCATTCGACCCTATCATACGCCTTCTCGACATTCCATATCAACCTTGATGACCAAATCGGGTTCACCGACTCTAAACCGCTCCTTGATACATTCCGTAGCCACCAATATACTATCAATTATCTGTCTATCCTTCACAAAGGCACTATAACTACCTCTCTTTTAGTCTCGACCAAAACCAGTATATCCGGTCTGGCCCTAAGGCATAGATCCTTAACAGCCCTCCTTTTCTCCACCCCGACCAAGACCCCTAATGTTCCAACTAATGATTTTCATCGGAGCCGTCGACACCACCCAAATGTAAAGATCTAAAACAATTAGCCTCATCTCTGACAGCCACCACGTTACCATTTTGATAGTGGACATGATCGATAACAAATGACGCAAACTGAGCCACTCCCTCCCACTCACCATCCTCACCACCACCTACACCTGCCCCTACAGAGACTACAGAACCGTCAGCCACCTCGACCTCCCTGGAACACCCCAACTCCCTATCCACACCCCTCACGCTATGATTCTCAACACACTTTACACCCACCCCTGGCACCCCAACAGAAGCGTAGGCCCGGGAAATAAGGTGGTCAGAACTGAAAGCTCTTCCACACTGAGCTCAACCTGTCGTCCAAAACAAGCAGGCTCACCCTTGGCTGCAAAATTATTGTTAGCACGAACAGGTAAAAACACAGAAGGCAACGAGTTCGTCTTACGGATCAAGGAACGCGGCATACCTAAAACGGATGGACCTGGAAATGAAGAAGGACGAAAAGAAGTTTTAAAACCACACCCACGCCAAGAAGAGCAAAGCAATCATCAATGTCCCACTTATATTCGGTTTTCAAGCACATAGGATCAACCCCACGAGGAGGCAAAGAAAGGGCACCAATCTCCAAACAGTTGAGCAAACATACTTTCATCTAATATAAATTGGCTGATCATGTGAAATCCTGTATGCTATTGAGAATGATGACACTAAAAGTCTCATTTCAGTTCCCTTCAGTTCCCTATCAGCCACATGTTGCAATGACACGACATCAGAGACTATGGGGCTCCGACAGAATCTTTCTGTTAGTGTCAATGATACGCCCTTTTAAATTTTAAATCTCAAGACCTATGAAAGTTGATGGGTGGGATACTGGGATATGTCTAAGTGAACACTCCAACCTGCTTAATTTAGGTTACTAGATAAGTTTTTGTTCAAATGATTGTGAAAACTATCATAATTATGCAATTAAGGGTATAGTATTTCTGCTCGACCCCACCAAGCTTCTTGTAGTGTCACGTTCTCCACCTCCCTATACATCACCGCCTCAACAATGGGATGATAGAATCAGCGTTAGTATCAACTCTGAGCCTTTCTTCTCTTGATTCTAGCGATCTTTCTTACCTTCAAAATTTGACCATAATAAATGCATACATGATATCACTGTAAGAATATAACTTGAGAGAACTCCACAGCACATCATTAATTGCTACTGAAACATGCTCAGTCCACAAATGAAAATGATTAATCCTTTATCTTAAATCATGATACATTCTCTACAGTCAATTCAAATTCTTTAAAGGAATCATACCTCCTATTGGTCTGTTGGTGTCTTCAGATGGTTTTTTCAGGGGCTTATCTTTGCATACATTTTGTGTATATGGGGATTACATTTTTTGCTTACTTGTAAATTTCTATATATAGTTTAATACAAATATATCTTGATTACCGATCAAAAAAAAAATCAATTTGAGAGTAATGCCTTTCAAATTTTCAATAGAATCATATCACTTCACTTAACAAAATGTAAGGTTATAAAGGGGTAAAGTAAGATCAGAGCTTTGGCTCAGGCTCTTGACCTTACGCTTAGGCTCAGGTTGGACTCAAGCAAGTTATATTATGTCTAGGGCTCAGTCGAGCTCAAGCTCCGAAAGAATAGATTGGCATTTAGTGTTGGTATTAACCTATTAGTTCAGTTTCAATTAATCCACTTGTCATGTTATACCAAAAAACTGAAATTTTTAGTGGCAAATTTTTAATAGTTCCAATAATAGTAATTATCCTATTAATTAGTTTATTCATAAAATTTACACATTCTATTACCATATTTGAAAATATATAAAAAAAATATATATATATATTATCTCCATTAATTAAATGAGATGAGCCTAAACGAGCCCTACCTAGCTCGGCTAAGGCTTGTTTACTTCACAAACTCAGCTTTACTCCTCAGCTCACAAGCCCAGCTTTGGACTCCAGCATGGCTCATGGAAAGCGAAGCTAGCTTAGCTTGTTGACAACCCTACCAAAGGCTTATAACATCAGTTATTATATAAAACTCTAAACAACCCAACTCTAGATATCCAATCTCACTTTCTAAAGATAAAGTAAATAAGAAGACTACCAGCAAAGTAAGGAAACTAAGAGAGAGAGGGAGAGAGAGAGAGAGGGATTCCAAATAAAAATGGGATATATCATTTTTCATCCCTTTGGACACCCTTATCTGCGTGTTCAAAAACATGTAAATGCTTATTTAGTTCAACCTTTCCTGCGTTGAGCCCTTTCGTGCTACAGAAATTTTAGTTTTCTCTTGAAAATCATCTTAATCCATTGTATCTACATTCAACTAAACCCTCCAAGATAGCTAATTGTTACTTACCAAAAATGCTTTTGCCAAAAATTCTCATCATAATCGAAACAAATGCCCTTGTTATGACTTTCATTTAACTTTGCAACGTGTTTAACTTAAGATGCTTCAGAATCCACTTTGAGTATTAGGATCTACAATTTGACTTGGAGGTTTAAATATAATTGGCATTAATAAACCATTATTAATTTTATAACCAACTGTTTTCATGGTTTCAAGGAATGGCCGGTCCGGAACGGGACGGGTCCGGTTCCAACCCGCAATACAACCTTTTGTATCGCCGGATTATGGACCGCCGGTCCGGTGACCGGTGCGGCGCTCCGACGACCGGTCCTACGATCGGTTCCGGCCGGTTCGGCGCTGGACTGAAATTTTTTTAATTTTTTTTTGGTTTTCTGTACCGGATCCGGACCGGCCGAAAACGGTCCAGCGACCGGTTCCAGTACTTAAAACCTTGACTGTTTTTGCAGCTTCACAAGTCAGAAAGCATGAGGCACGTTATTGGTTAATGCAATTGTAACCTAACATGAATTTCGTTCATAGTTTTAAACCTGAATCAAATTATACAATCATAAGATGTAGGATTAAAATCAATTTGCATATCGAAAGATTCAAGATTTTCTTAATAAATTTGCAAAACATACATAAGATATATGAAAAAAAAAATAACAAAATAATCAATTTGCTACCTTAAATATAAAAAACAATGCCATAAAATGAGCATTTTTATACTA
Source organism: Pachysandra terminalis (assembly GCA_031762675.1). Lineage (NCBI taxonomy): Eukaryota > Viridiplantae > Streptophyta > Magnoliopsida > Buxales > Buxaceae > Pachysandra > Pachysandra terminalis. Next base: position 9,398 of record JAUPMG010079775.1, on the reverse strand, counting down.
TACGTAATTCCATACTATTGAATGAAAAAAGCAAAAAGTGTTTCATCGACTGAAAGTGGAAAATTTTAACTAAAGTGACCCATACTCCATAAGACAAAGTAATAAGTTCCAGTATCCAAAAATCTTTGACATATCATATTCAAATTTAAGAGATATTTCCAATGTGCGGATTAATTTGCAAACACCGTGTCATCCAACTCCATGCTTACTCATCTTCGTCAGGGAACTTGCAAACATGGTTTTTGAAGTTTTGTGGATCTTAGCAAGATGGTGTTTCACTCTAAAAAACCACCCTGCTAGCTACTACCACAACAATTTTTTGGTTTGTAATTATTAAAATAAATGTCAAAAAGTAATTTTTGATGAAAACAATATATTGTAAGAAAATGATATACCCATCTAAGTAACCATGTGGGTAGAGTACATGCTTTCTACTAGTTTTATTTTCACTCTGCTCGTTTACTAATAAGTCTTCCTAGTTTATCAACCTATCTCTATGTAATTTATATACTTACAGATACACATATTCTGGATCTCTACAACCACCTTAGCTTAGTTTTTGAAATAATACCCTAAATGCCCTACCTTTCCTTGTTTTATATTGCTTCAGAATAAGAAGAATAAAGTAAGTTTCCAGCAAAATAAGAATGCATTCTATCATATTCTTAGTTGTAATTACTAACATACCACCAGAGCCGGTGCCCATAGTATCCATACTACTGTAATGGAAAACTGAAGGCATGCCTGTGTCCATACCAACAGCCATATTCTTTTATCTGTCAAGCAAAAAAAAAAAAACAATAAGATATCTGAAAAGATTTTCTGCTAGTATGCAATAGAATTTTACTTATTTGCCTAGAAGATGTTCCAAGTGGCATCTCACTCTGCCTTGCATGTTTTCCACATGTACATCTATGTTGTTATTTTAACTATAGGACCATCCATATGGTTTATCAGACATGAAATTAGGTTTCTTCATTTAGAAATAGATTTGTGTAGATGTATTGTTTCACAAAAAACAGCATAGAGACCTATAAATCAATTAGACCTAAATATTATGGTTAGTCACCTAGAATGGAAAAAAAATATAAATTTTTTTCATGAATATAGCACATTGTGCAATTTAATTAGTAGGCATTCTAATTTAGACAGCTATAAGTGGAAGCAAAAAGGGGATAGCAAAAAAAAAAAAATTCTTACACTTCTCTGTAGAATAATTTACACCCACAATTTGTGAAAAAACTGGAACAGATCAGCAGCCAAGCTAACCGATAGTTGCATACAATCTTGAACTCAAAACCACGACATCAACTTTCCTCAGCTTTGTTAGACTTTAAATGGCAGGGAATTGTTTCTGTGAACTGTAGTGGATTGTATTTGATGCCAAAACAGTCAAAACCGACATCATCGTAATTGAATTATGTTCAAGGCGGCTTGCTGATCATCTATTAATAAGGAATTCAGGTGAATATCTCTGGGTATGGTAATGAAAGCCTGGAATTAAATTGTCTTCTCCAGCTTCAAACATCCATTGATTTTATGTAGATGGACCCCACGCCCCGCCCCGCCCCAAGCTAGGAAGCATCAAGTTCAACTTTGACAGCTGCTATCTAGGAAAATCCAGGCAAATCGGCAATGGCGGATAGGGCTGTAAACTCAGGCTCGGCTCGCATGAGCCCAATATTTAAGCTCACGAGCCAAGCCCAAAAAAAAGCTCATTATTTTAACGAGCCTGAGCCGAGCTTAGGTAGCCTCGGCTCGGTTTAATATATAATATATAAATTTATGTATGTATACAAAATTAATGGTGGTGGTCGTTTTATATATTAAATACAAAACATTAAATTAAGTTTAGCTTTTGTTTAAATTCAAAATAGTGGCAGACAAAGCATTAAATAGAGTTTGTTGTTTTTAAATACAAATTAATGACAGTCTCATGTATTAAATACAAAGCACTTAATTAGCTGTTTTTTTTCAGCCTTTCACAAGCCGAGCGGAGCTTTTGGGAGCCGAGCCGAAGCCTTGAAAACAATAGCTAGCTTGAGCCGAGCCTGAGCCCGAAATTTTTTAAAGCCTGAGCCGAGCCCAAGCCTTGTCCAGATTTTATGAGCCCAAGCCGAGCTGGGCAAAGCTCGGCTCGTTTACAGCCCTATTGGTGGACTTCTTAGAGATGCAAATGGTGCTGTTTAACACTGGTTTTCAGGTCTGACCGGAGAAAGGTTTGCAATCAAGGTAGACATAGAAGCACTTCTATTTGGTTTGAAGGAAGAAAGAAGAATGGAATTTCATAATCTGATTTCCGACGAAGACTCAGCAACAGTCACAAATTGGTTCGAAAGCATTATTGTAGGTTTGTGGATCATTTCATCAAATCAGCTATTATATCTTGTCCATGATGAATATTCCTCATTCTCATTGATAAAATAGATATGCTAATGAGGGTTAGCTAAGCAAGGGACCCTGAGGGAGAACATGGTTATAAGACAAGGAAAAATACTTGCATAGATAGCATTTTGTCAATATGCCAGTTAAAATCTATTGATTTTTTTTTCCTCCTGTTTTTCTGTCTATCAGTTTTCTGCCAATTTCTTGTATTTGCAGTCCCAGACTACCTCTGTCCTAGGATGATTGTCTTTTGTTACCAGTTTCCGTAATTTTTTTTTTTTTTTTGATTGGTACCAGTTTCTGTAGTATTTCAATAAATCTCTTGTTATCATCAATTAAAAAAAAAATCACCACCCGGTGAGATATGCCAGATAAGTTGGCATCCCTTAACCACCTTCTCATTCATTGCAAGGTAGCCATGGATCTATGGTATTTCTTTCTATGTGGTCTTGGTGTTATGTGGGCGCTGCCGGAGGACTTGAAAAGCTTGCTCAGATTGGTGAGATTAGAAAGAGAGCTGTTGCCCTTCTTTTTCAATGGGCAAGGGTACTGCCAGAATTTTGTGGAATTGATTTTGGAGATTTTGTAAATAGGTGGGGGGGAGCTATAGAGGAGATGCTAACTGAGATAGGGGAGGGTGCTTGACATCTAGTTGGAGGTTTATACTTGTACATGGGATGATTGACATGTAAATCTTTTATTATTTTATAGCAATATAATATCACAACTTTACTTATCAAAAAAATAATAATAATATTCGACTGAAAAATATGAGGAAGGTGGTGGAAGAAAAAGAAGGAACCTTTGGATGCCAAGAAGCAGCAGAGATCCATGACAAAAGAGATTGCAACAAAGTGAGATATGAGACCGGCAAAGAAGAATATCTTGAAATAAAAAAGAGAAACTATAAAAGAAAAATTATTGGCAAACCTTACCTTTTCGTAAGATGAAAAATAAAAATATGACATGTGAAAAGTAATTCAATGATTTGATTAAAAAAAAAAAGGTAAGCAATGATGTTGTAATGCTCATCAATACATGAATGTGTTCAATTATTTTATTTTATTTTTCGCTTTTATAACGAATGAAAAACACTTTACATGTGTTTGTTCCCATCAATTTCTTGAATTCCAGGACTTTAACATGACCAAGTGTATCATTTATATGATTCGAAATCTTTTGTAGCCCACATTAGCAATTTGATTTTAGCCACACGTCAATAATTTAGCATTTGAACGTTTAGTTCACTCGAGTGAAAGAGGATAACATGACTTGTTAAAGATAAGCTAATCTTACCAGCCTGAACACATTCACAGAAGGACATAATATAGCCCTTCATCGCTCCTTTTCGCGGACTATCTTTCCACTCTTTGCTAATATAGACGATACCCATCATTGCCGAGAACACAACTAATGCGGAAGGAACAAGCTCACTTTTCTTGGGATTCCTTCCTACCAGCCAATTTGCTAGCACTTGGCTTCCGATAAGAGATACAGACTCAAAAAAAGTCATTAACCAGAAAGTGTCAGTCAATTTATCCTGCCTATGGCCTAGCTGCAAAGGAAGAACACAACAATTGCAACAGTAGTTAGCACAGACAGCTATCTCCAAAAACAGAAGTTATATGGTCCAGGAGTTCATTCCCGGTCCCAAAAACAAAAGTGATAAAAAAAGTTAAAGCCAGTCACAAAAAGAGGTGGAAATGGATCAAGCATTAAGGCCAATTTCAATGGCAATATCGTTTAGGATGTTGCACTGAACACTTTCTGCTCTAGAAAGCAAGAGCAAAAAATAAAACAAAAAATAAGAAATCAAAACTAAAAACAAAAAGCTTATCAGCACAAACCTTCTCATGTTCAATTACCATCCATGTCTCAAAACTGAATGAAAATATGGAAGAAGCAACAGATAGACAGATACTTGCCACCCATACAATTGGATGCATGGTAACTTTCTTCCAGATACCAACAGAAAGGTGCAGGATGCAAAAGAGAAGACAAAGTTTCTTTTGACCTCTAAATCCAAGTATGTAAGAAATAGTAAGAATTTCTTGTGCCAAATTGTCACAAAGTAAGAAACTGTATTCAATAAATTATTATAACAATCAAATAAAATATGAGATAGAAGAAGAAGGGAGAGGTAAAACTCGTAGACACCTCCTAAATGTAACAATAGTTACTAAAACTTATAGCTACGACCTTTAAATCTTACAATCTGATTTTATTTGAAAAAATCAATTTATGTTTGAATCACATGATTCATGTACTGAATGTTACAATTTACAATTTAATCATAAAATTCATATGATTTAAAAGCCAACACTAAAAAAAATGTCACTTTCCTTTTTAATAAAAAATTACCATTTTTTTTTCCTTTGGTTAAATCCTATACATAGAATATAGAATTCTAATTCTAAAATGACTAAATAAACCCACCCCGGGTTGCTCAGTTGGTAAGGGCGAATAGGGGATTGTGTGGGTTAGGCGCACGGTCTCAAGTTCGATTCCCCAGTTGGGCAGGTTCGGATTTAAGTGGGAGGTCATGGCGGTGGGTTGCTGCGCTAGCCTCCGACTTGGGATTAGTCAGGCCTAAGGCCCGGACACCCAAGTTATCAAAAAAAAAAAAAATGACTAAATATACAAACGTACAGAAATATATATAGTTTACTTATTTAGCAACAAAAAAGCCCTTTCGTAAGACAAAATCCCAAACCCTACTTCTCTAAAATTACTATAAATCCTATGATCTAGGATTCAAAATTACGATTCAATCAGTGTTATTAAAGGCTGTTGCCTAGGTTACTAGGTGTTGTTTTAGGACCTAGTCAATGCTCGCCTAGGCCAGCATCACCTAGGAGTGATTTTGTGCAAGGTGATCACCTATCCTAATTAATTATATAGTTTTGGATTTTTTTTATCTTAATTCTTAAACTTATAGCTTATGGTATAAAACGCATATTAAGGTATTAGTAAGAAATTATTACTTAATTACACAATTATGACATATTTTTAATTAATAATAATAAATTTAATAATTCTTTATACATATACAACCCCAGTAATGTTTCATTTTATTAGAGGGGGAAGGAGTAAGTTGCAATTCTTGGCAATTTTTTATATATTTTATTTTTACAAGAAGTCTCTTCCTACCTTCTCCTACCCTCTTCATGATCAACCATATTAATTGAATTTTTTTTTACTAGCACATTTACATACTAACCTCATCTCTCTCTTTATATCTCGTATCCATACTCCACATGCTATTATTGATTCACGTTTTGACAGCTCTATTACCACAGATTCTTGTTAAAACATGGGATCCTGATGGCTGACGCTATTTGCCAAATGGATAATCCTAAGGGCCCACAAACACTCACAAATAATTAATCCATTTTCCTCTTTCAAGAAATCCTAAAACGTGAAGCAGACAGTCAAGGACCAGAAATGAAATAACCAAGGATTCAATTTTCAGAATTTTTATTCACATAATGTACCATTTGAACTAGTGATTTTGAATCTCACAAATTGTATACGTGATTTCCAAATGACCTTCTTTCTTTTGCAGTAAACTGACAAGTATTTCAACATTTCTAACTTTATGCTTATATTTTGCTTCTAGTAATGCCATCTTATAAAAACGCGTTTTTGTAAATCTCGATGCAATGTTTTAATGGTTAATCTCCTTTTTCAGTAATGTCAAGTCAAAAAGCATGGAGACCCCAAATCAATCAAAAGTAATAAACGAACAGACGACCGACAGAAGTTTACTTACATTACGTCAGAAAGTATGCCTAATATAGTACCAAGTAAGAGAGCAGCTGCCGATCCAACACAGAGAGACACCACCACCTGCTCCCTGCTAGCACCATAGTAGGTAAACTCAAACTCTCCCAACACAGACTCCAGACCTTCCATGACTGAAATCAAAAAACAAATTGCAACTATATAATAAGAATGCCAGAAAAAACAGATCTAATCTAATGAACAATTAGAAGGAATTATAAAAAAAGGGTTACTAGAATTCGATGAATAGAACTAGAATGAAGTGCAGGGAGATTACCTGAAGCGAATGAATAGATGAGCAGGATGCTTCTCCGGAAACGAAGAAACGAGGCTGGGGTCGACGACGTTGAAACGGGACTAAGATCGGTGATTGTTGGGGTTCTGCTGGAGTTGTTTGTGAAGTAAGGGAGAAGAAAGATTGAGAAGAAAATGGAGAAGAAGATGAATAGAAAGAATAGGGGTTTTGGTTCCCATGCGAGGGTTTCGATCACAACCCCCATTGAGATTGATGGAAGATGTTCAGACCTCAAAACCCTAGAACAGGAGAGATGTCAAAGGAAGAAAGGAAAACCATGCGACGGGTATGGTCATTCTAGGGAAACCGAACAACGATGAAACTCCAATGCCGAGGTTTTCTCCTATAAATTTCGACAGTATGAAAGTCCAGAATCCAGGTCGAAATGCTCTCCAACTAGTTTTGAACAAACACTTTTGAAGTCCTAAGGCTCCGTTTGTATACCAATATAGGCAAAGCAAGTTATTTCAGCAAGGTCGTATGAAAATTTTGTGAAAGAACGTGAAAATAGCTTCACGAGGGTTTGAATTATCGAGAAAAAGTCATGATTATTAATGAAAATTATGTAATCGTGTGTTTGGTTAACAAGAAATTATAAGAATTTTGGACATTATTTTCAATTTTGCCTTTATGAATTTTGGACATTATTTTCAATTTTGCCTTTATGTCATAAGCCATATTTATGTTATGTCAAACCGATTTCAGTTTGGTTTGCCTTCGGTTTCTAGATTTTGGACTCGATTTTGATTTTGAATTATAAAATCGAATTAGTTTGGTTTGATTTTGGGTTGAAACTTCAGTTCAACCGAACCAAATCGAAAACCAATCTATACTCTAGTATATATAGACTAAACCAAACCAATTTAAATCAAATTATAGTCTAAAATATGTCAACCCTTGTAAATTTGGATATTTGGGAAGAACAATGTAAGAAGAAAACAAAATTTTTCTCATGATACATTTTCACATTAACTTTGCAATAAAAAAAAATACCTTTTTGATCATTCATTTTCCTACAGTAATCCCCACAATTTCTTGTATGTTCTTGGTATCCAAACGCTTTCAGAATACGAGAAAAGTGAGCTTTCTTTCATTTTCGTACATTTTATCGGTATCCAAACTTTGTCTTAGAGACTTAACATTGTCTATGTCACCAACCATTTGAAAAGGTTGAAATTTTCGTTTTCAGTTCATCAAGGGATATGGGTTTAGGATCAAGGTTTTTAAGTCTCGGGATCTTGGGTCGGACCAGTTCAAGTCGATCCAGATCGGCTATATTGGCCAGTAACGACTAATCCAGATCTGATCCAAAAATTGGATCTTCATTAAAATAAATAAATAAATAAAAATGGATTGACTGGACCGGTATAACTGGTCCAGGCTGATACCAATGGAATCGTCTGTTTTATAAATTTAAAAAAAAAAAAACCTTTGGATTGGACTGATTCAATCACTGGACCGGTCAAAAATCGATATCGATTGGACCGGTCCGATCCAAAGCCACTTGATACAATAGTTGTATCGTGGCTTTTGATCGGACCAGTCCTAGTTGATTCTAAAACAGATCGGCCAATTCGGACCGATTCAGTTTGATACTTGAAACCATGTTTAGAATGGCAGTGTGGGCTTCGGGTTGACTTTAATCACTAAAACATACATCATGTCAACCCGAATTTAAACTTACCCACTTAAATACCGAATGGGTTAATGGGCAGGTTAGATTATTTCACTTGAAGTTGGGAAGTCCATTTGGTTCGGATTTTCATGATCGACGAGCTATCTGATCAATGCCATCCCTAAATTTGTTATTTGTCACTTGGCACTACGGTTTTCAATGTGCCAGGTTCGGGACGAGTTTGGATCTTGTCAATTCTAACTCCGGTGTTGTCACCCGTAGCCCCATGACCGTACCCACAAATAATGGGGTTTTACGGGTACTCAATACTTATTATATTAATGTATGTAGAAAAAAATATTTATTTTTATTTTATTAATATTATTATAACGATCTCATTCTAAAAGATTTATTTAAATCTAAATAGAATATTGGTGACGACGGATTTGTAAAAGGATAAAATGTATTAAGAGGAATCAGTTATAATCATCAAACAGAGAGTAAGGTAAGTAGTCTATTTCAAGACAGCCTAAACCGTCGCGCAGCCGTTCTATCAAGAGCGTTTATTATCAAACTTTAACTGTAAAAAAGACAACAGAAAGGGATAGAAAGAAATGAGGTATTGCAATAACTGAGGAAGATGAGTGGATGCAATCACAGAGCAATAAAACCTCACAGGTTTTGAAGATTTCTCTTTCTCTTTCAGTCTCTTTACTCACTGTGGTTTTAGAGTTATGAAATCTGGTTTTTAATTCAGAGCTTTGGATCAGAAGTTGCAGATCCTCTTCAATAGAGGATGGGTACTGATATTTGTAAAGAGTTTCCCACTCGCAGTAGGGCAAGTATCACTCGACTAAGCGTTTAGAGGGGGGCCCTCGAGTGCTAAGCAGCTCCTGGGTGACACGTGGTCCTGAAAAATATCTTAAGGGATGCGTGTCTTTCAACACGGCTAAGTTACTTCCAAAGAAAATAAACCAAATCATTTCAAACCTTAAAAACTGTTTTGCAAAAGGTTGCTTTGGAACTTGAGCAACACTATCTCTGTAGACATGTGTCACTTTCACACAAGTTCCAATGAGCAACATCACCACCTTGCCGCCATTCCTAGTTAAGACAAAACCCCATTTAGATAGGTTAGAAAGCAGATATTTATAAGATGGTGATAAGGCGGTGAGATTTTCACCACATGCTTTCCATGAGAATCTGTCTCAAGACAACCTTTTAGAGGGCAATTCATTGTATGTTGCTGAATCCGTATTTCAAAGGAGAACTCCCTTTGGCGGCTATTTTCCTTCTAGGAACGTAAGTACCACTATACCC
>JAUPMG010079764.1:0-12890 GCA_031762675.1 Pachysandra terminalis | reverse complement strand
TATATATTATGTATTTTTTGGCAAAAATAATTAAATAAATATATTTATTTTGAAAAAAAAAAGTAACGACACCCATCTGTAGATCGGGTGCCATTACTTAACATATAATTAGTATACACGATTTCATGAACAGATTTACTCTAAATCTGAAAAAATTTAGTTCTTACCTTGATTTCGTTGGTGAAAGGCTTGAAAACGGCGTAGAGTTGTAGATCGGTGTTCGATTTGTGTTTTAGTACACAAATCCGGTGAAATGCCATTTGTTTTGGGGAGAAATCAGAAAAAAATAGGAAGCGGGAGAGAAATTTTGATAGATATGAAGGTTTGAGGGAAAATCTGCTTGAAATGGGGCAGATTTCCCCTTTAAACCGCGACATGTCGTGGCTTTTCCAAATTTGCCCCTGTTACGTGGTTTCGGCGACATGTCGAGCGAGATGTCTCAGATGTCACCGACATGTCTCCGAAACCATGTAATGTTCATTTTTACATGGATGTCGCTCGACATGAGCGACATGTCGGCGAAATTAAGGTGAAGCAATTTACACCCTGATTTTGTGTCACCTACTTCGGCAATGGCGGCATGTTGCCCAACATGGGCTACATGTCGCCGACATTGCAAACACTGCTTACACACACACACACACACACACACACACACACACCCCTACACACAATTTCTCCTTATCTGGTGAAATATTTTGCCAAAACAAAAATATCTTTCAAAATTTTGCCAAAATTCCCAGCAAAAGTGATATCTAAAACACTGGAACATTATCAGTACCAAATCAAGTGACGACCTTTATCAATTCCATGAATGAAGGCGATCAAACAACATTTTGTTTATTATTATTTATGATAAAGTCTTTAGTGATTTTTTTGTCCACACATGTTTTGATTTTCTTCATGCATGTTTTTGGCAATATATTCTGATGCAAACCCTTAGATGGATCATGACTTTCAGAAGATGAATTACTTTCACTTTAATATTTTTTCAACTTGATTCTTCTTTTTTTCTTTGTTGGAACCTTATATAGCTGAAAAAAACAAAGTTGACATCTTTAGGCAACTGCATAAAAATTGCAGTAGCATGGCTTGTTACTCCCCAAAAAAGAGATTTTAATCATGCTATCCCTCTTAGATTGTTATTCTAATATAATTTGCACAGAACATATCCATTTAGTTCTTTACCTTACTTGTAAGATCTATTCTTTTTCCCCAACTGTTATAACTTTTTCTTCTACACATAAGAATTCAGTCCACAATGTTCCATTTTCATTCATTAGCAATGTTGCAGCTACTGAATGACTAATACTTGTAAAAGTAGGTCCATTTGTTAAGCTAGCCATCAAGATTTGATGTAAAGACTGATTACAATTAGTGTTTTTAAAGGCAGTTTCCTTGGCAGTTAAGCATCTTTTCTGGACTCCTAGGTGAGCACTGAGGCAATCAGGTTACTGCGTAGGCGTTATTTTTAGTCAGGCGACTGGCTAGTGCACTTAAACCTTATTTTTATTTAAACTAGGTAATTTTAATAAACTGATTAATCAATTTTATCTAATAACTTATTAATTTTAGCTTTTAACTTGTTTTTAAGTTTATTATAAATTTGCTACTATGCAAGTATAAATGCCTTAAGCCTAATTAGGGTTTTTATTCTGTTTAACAAAAAAGGAGATGGAGCAGCCAAGCAGCACTTAGGTACCCTCTCTCTCTCTCTCTCTCTCTCTCTCTCTCTCTCTCAGTTGCACATTCACTTTCTCCCCCTTTTATCTCTCCATATTTCAGTTTTTTGATCTCTCAGTTGCACATTCACTTTCTCCCCCTTTTATCTCTCCATATTTCAGTTTTTTGATCTTTATTTTCCAGTTTCTGAATTGCTCACCCCTTGTTTATTGTTTTCTTTTGTTCTTTGTTCTTTTGGATTACGTTCTCTCTCCATCCATTCCAAATTCCAGTCTTTGGAGATGAGTTTGGTTTAGTATAGGCATTTAACAACATTGATTACAATTGGAAAATTTGGAATTTTAATAAATTTTGTTGTGTAATAAAAGATTAAAAGATCCTAATAAGTGAGATTGTATGGTATTATCAAAAGCATATGTAGATGAAAATTCTTTTACAGAAATAGTTGTGTATCACAAGCTTCATATTCCGGAAGGTGGAATATTGGGTGTTGGACAATGTTTTGGCTTCCCTGGTATCAAGTTTCTGGAGTGATAACCAGTATTATTAGATCGTTTATTGATTATTTATTGTTATGAACACCTTCGGAGAGGTCGGAGGCCATGAACGGAACGAAAAGAAAAGGTCGGAGGCCGGAAAGTGGAATATCGGGAGTTCCTGAAGATCGTTTATTCCCAGAAATGCAGATCATAGGATTCTGGATATTGATTCAAAATTGTTTGTGTTTAAGTTTTGGATCGATTAGCAAAACCAGATTCTTTCAATCGTTGAAGAGAGCAAAAGGGCTTTTGATGAAGTTGTTTTGAAGGGCGAAGAAACTAGCTGGTTCACAGAAAATTTCTCAAGTTGATTCTTCAAGAATCCAGGAAAGATTCAGTGGCTATAAAGAGGAATGGGGGCTTGGTATTCTTGCTTGAGACGCGCAGCAAATGGAGGAAGGTTTCTACGGTTGTCCCAGTTCTCTGGTGATCAGAGGGAGAGTTCTATTCTCTTTCCAGTAGATCCTGACCAGGATGGATGGAATAAGGTGCTGAAGTTGCTAAGATGGAGTTTAGTTCTTCAGAATGCTGATCCAGTTGGTGAACAAGAGAAGATCATGAAGGACTTGTCAGTTGCAGGGTAGTCAAATATAGCAATTGAAGAGGCATTAGGCAAGTGGTATGGTATCTCCAATGAGTTAGAGGAAAATCATTTTCCTGCTAAATTTTATAAGGAGGTTTAGATGGAGAAGCGTTACCCTTGTTCAGAGCCAAGTGGTGTGGACAGAGGTGTATACAACATCACGATTAGGTGATGGGATTGATGATAGATCCCATTGTGAATATCTGGAGATATCGTTAGTCGGAAAGTTTGAAGGTGAAACTCCAATTATTAAGGATGTGAAATCCTGGGCAAACAAAGTTTGGGGAGTTTTAGCTGGTGTCGATGTGAGAAAGCTGAGTGATAAACTGTTCTTATTCTTATTATCCTCTTCAATGGAGGCTTCTCGAATCCTCAGGTTCTTCTGTCCATACTGGTTGGCACTTGATGTTTGGCTTCCATTTTCTGGTTATAGGTCAGGAGTGCTAGATAATCGTATTTGGGTCAGGATCATCGTGGTTCCTTTGCATTTATGGTGCGATGAGCATTTTAGAATGATCGGGGAGGTTTGTGGAGGTTATGTGCTATCTGATTGCAATTCGTCTGACAGGAATGAGTTGCAATGGATCAGAATCCAAGTGAGAAGAAGCCGGAAAGTGAATCATCTGAACAACTTAACTATCAAATATGCTAACTTTTGTTTCAAATGCAATGTTTGGTGGGAAGAATCCCCTGTTCGTTCGGTGGTTGATGCTGTGAATTTGTCTGCCGATAAAGTTTGTCTGAATGGTAGGGATGATGAGGTGGTGAGGGACATCCGGTCTTATCCGAAGTCAGAGAAAATGACAGGCAGTGAGCCAATGGAGGCAGATGTGGATGATGGTTGATTTGAATTTCGAAAAAGGAGATATGGAGATCTGAATTGCTGGGTTAGTTCGTTGGGATTACCAGGTTTTAAGCGGATCAATTGATGGGGTTATGGATTATAAAGGCAAAAGGGTTGTAGAGGTTAAAGTTTTAGGGCGCATTGGAAGTTGAAGAAGTCTGTTGGGGGCTCAAATCGAGAGGTCCTAGCCCAAATCATATGAGATCAGGTTTAATCACTAAGAATGTGCCTGTGGAGAGCCCATCAGAAAGTAGCTCGTCAATTCCTTTAAGCGATGCAAGAAGGCCTGTCTTCAAGGGAAGTCCATCTGGCTCAAAAAATCCATGCAGGCAGATGAAAGAAAGGGGCCCTAAGATCCTTAATAAGTATTGGGAAGATGGGTGGTGGGTTAACATGGATATTTGGAGGGAGGAGAACGAACAGAAGGTGACTACGGGATTTGTAGAAGAGTCCAAATGGTTCGGACATGATGTTTTGCATGATTCGAAGGCAGGTTCAAAGAGAGAAAACCAGGCACCTGAAGAGGTTATTAAAATGGTCAAAGGTGAAAATGAAGATTAAATGCAGGTCTATTCAGATTGTGGAGGCTTGATTCCCATTCAATTCAGAGAGAACGAGTTAACCCAGGTGTACATGCGATGCAAATCCTTTTGTCCAGATAAGTTTTTTAAGCATTCTCCTATTTTTATCCCCCCTTCTGGTTTGCAACCCTTTTCTCTTTCCCGTTTTATATCTCCCCCTCTCCATCTTCTTCCTTCTTCTTCTCCTTCTCCTACTCCCCCTTCTGGTTTGGATCTGGCAATGAGTTCTTGGGGTTGTAAGGATGGGTACCAAGACATGGTAGCTGTGGAGGGTATTCAAAGGGGTGAGGGTGTTGAGGACTGGGGAATCACAGTTGTTCCGGACGTGGAGAATCTTGATTGTGGCCAAGATATTGTTCTGCCAGTGGATGTAGAGGAAGGAGAGATTCTATTCTCTGAACCATTAGACATTCTATTTCCTGAAGGAGATGCTCAGCAGCAGGGTGATTGGGTGGAGAAATCAGTAGTGAAAATCAAAAAGCTGGAGGTGATAACTGGTTAAGTAGATTATCACTGCCAGATAATTCTAATAACAATGGAGCAGGCATTGATGAAGGGGTTTCGAAGTGGGTGCTGGACACAATCATGGAATTTAGCAATTTTATGGGGATGTCTTGTGAGGGATTCGACAAAGAGACTATTGCTTTGTTTGTGGCACTAGAGAAGAATAGACAGGCATTGTCTACACCAAGTAAAAAATCACATGGGGAGTTGAAAAAACTAGAATGGACACTATCAATTAAAAAAGGAGCAGTGGGTTCTAAGAGCGAAGAGAGGAGGAAGGCAAGATGGTCAAGCTTGTGTAATCATGAAGATTAAGCCTCTCCCCTGGAATTTAGAGGTCTCAATTCGAAAGAGAGACGGTTGACAATAAAAGCGGCAATGGAAACATGGAAACCTGATGTTTTCTGTTGCAGGAAACAAAAACAGAAAAATGGGGGGAAATATTGCTGCGGAAGTATGAGGTGATAGGGAAGTTAAGTGGGTAGTTCTTCCAGCTGTGGGAACTGCGGGAGGTATTGCTGTGGGCTGGCGTAAAAAGCTATTTCAAAAAGAGGCTGAAATGTTGGGAACTCATTCAATATCAGTGGTACTGAAAGATATGGTAAGAGGAGAGCAATGGCTTATTTTTGGGGTTTATGGGCCTAATGAAAGGCACCGTACAAAGAACCTGTGGGATGAGTTAGAAATTTAGAATATGTAAGAAGTAGTTGGAAGCTTCCATGGTGTGTGGGGGTGACTTTAATTCCATTGTATTTCTGTCTGAAAGATCCACTGGTGGCTGTCATGTGAGTCATATGAAGGAATTTACAGACTTTGTGAACAGAAACGATGATTGATTTACCTTTGGAGGGAGCTAGCTGTACTTGGTCCAGCAATAAAGAAGGACAAACATTATCAAAGCTGGACAGATTTTTAGTGTGCCCTTCAAGGGGGGAAAAGTTTGCTGGTTTACAAGCATCTTCTCTTTCTAGACCTCTATCGGACCATATCCCTATTGTCTTGGATTGCAAAGCTTATCAGAAGAGGCTAGGGCCATTTCATTTTGAAAAGATGTGATTGGAAGATGCTGATTTTATAGCTAAAGTGAAAATTTGATGGTCTGATTTTCTTATCAAGGGTAACCATAGCTATGTGTTCTGTAAGAAACTAAAGGCTTTGAAGGAGGAAATCAAAAAGTGGAATAAGGAGTTTGGCAGGGTTAATGAGAGAAAAGAAGAGATTCTATCTAAAATAAAACAGGTTGATGAGTTGGAAGAAAAGACAATACTTAAGGCCGCGGAGTGGGCTGATAGGGAGGGATGGAAGGTGGATTTGTAGCTGCTGGCTTGTATGGGAGAAATTAGTTGGTGTAAAAAATCAAGGGTAATTTGGTTAAAAGCAGGTGATACTTGATAGGAATACAAATTTTTTCTACCACATAGCCAATGCACGCAATGGACTCAATACCATTAACAAGCTGGAGGTGGATGGGAAGCTAGTGGATGAGGAGGATATCAAGGCAGAAGTGCAACATTTTTACTGGAATTTATTCTCTGAAGAATTCAGATTTAGGCCGTCTTTAGATGGTCTTGCCTTTGACTGTATACCGCTAGATGAAAGCGATGCTCTTGAGATCCCTTTTTTGGAAGATGAAGTTTTAAGTGTGGTGAAGGAACTTGTTAGAAGGAATTTAGGAAGAATCTAAGATGTTATTCTTCTCTCAAGGAGGTATCAATATATAGATTACAATCGCAACTAAATAAGGAAAAAATAATCAGATCCTAAATTAGCTCCTACAATCAATCTGTACATAATTGGTTCCTACAATTAAGCTATACAGCTAACAATCAATCTCTACACAGCTAACAATTAATCTATACAACTAATAATATACTAACAACACTCCCCCTCAAGTTGGAGAGTAGATATCAATAACTCCCAGCTTGCTACAAATAGAGTCGATGGCATTTTTGGGAAGAGCTTTAGTGAAGATGTTTGCTAGCTGACAACCAGAAGGAACAAAGGGAGTAATGATGTCTTTTGATTCCACTTTGGAGCGAATGAAATGACAAACAACTTCGATGTGCTTGGTTCTTTCGTGAAAGACGGGGTTGCTAGCAATATGAATAGCTGCTTGATTGTCATAGTAGAGAGGTGTTGGACCTTGTGCTGGAATTCTGAATTCTTGTAAAAGAGTTTCAACTAAGTAAACTCACAAGTGGTATGAGCCATTGCACGATATTCTACTTCAGCACTAGAATGAGCCACAACTGACTGTTTCTTACTTTTCCAAGTGACTAGATTGCCTCCTATAAAGGTACAAAAGCCAGTTGTGGATTTTCGGTCTGAAGATGATCCTGCCCAATCAACATCAGTATATCCTTCAATACGCAGGTGTCCAAATGATCGATATAGAAGGCCACGGCCTGGGGCACTCTTAAGATGCTTCAAGATGCGTATTACTCCATCCATATGAGGAACTCGAGGACTAGTCATGAACTGGCTCACAATACTAATTGCATAAGAAATGTTAGGCCGAGTAATGGTTAGGTAAATAAGCTTACCCACAAGTCTTCGATACATTTCCGGATCATCAATCAAGTCACCAACATCTGGCATTAATTTCAAATTAGTCTCCATGGGAGTAGCTACAGGTTTGGAGCCAAGATAATCTGTCTTTTAGAATATCGAGAGTGTATTTTCTTTGAGATAAACTGATGCCTTCTTTGGACCTTGCAACTTCAATACCGAGAAAATAACGAAGCTTACCCAAGTCTTTAGTGAGAAAACTTGAGCCGAGATGATGAAGCAAGGTCTGGATACCTTTCTTGTCACTCCCAGTGATGACGATATCATCCACATAGACAACTAGTATCACAATACCTGTTCTTGTCTTCTTAAAGAAGACCGAATGATCAGCTTGGCTTCGAGTCATGCCATGGGCAATTAGCTCTTTACTGAATTTGTGAAACCAAGCATGTGGGGACTGTTTGAGGCCATAAATAAACTTCTTAAGGTGACAAACACACTCCCCCTTGGACTCAAACCCAGGAGGTTGAGCCATATAAATTGTCTTGGTAAGATCACCATGTACAAAAGGCATTTTTGACGTCAAGTTGATGAAGAGGCCAAACAAGATTTGCAGGAAGAGAGATAATAATACGAATAGAGTTGAGTTTGGCAACTGGAGAGAAGGTCTCAGTGTAATCGATGCCATACGTCTGAGTAAAGCCCAAGACGAGCCTTTAAGCGGTCTACAGTACCGTCAGGATTTTGTTTGATAGTGAAAACCCAACAACAGTCAACAATTAATGCGTCTGCAGGTGTGGGAATAAGATCCCAAGTATGGTTCAAATCTAAAGCATGCATTTCCTCTTCCATTGCTTTCTTCCAACCCGGCTGAGAAAGAGCTTCCCTGTAGGACCTAGGAACATCGAGAGATGATACGGATAAAGAAAAAGCTTTAAAGGAAGGAGACAAATGATCAAAAGAGACAAAGTTAGAGATAGGATGATCAGTACATGTGCGCGTACCTTTACGAATTGCAATTGGAAGATCAAGGTCTGAGTTAGAAATAGGGAGAGGTGGATCTGTAGACGTCGAGGTGGATGGAGGACAAGCACGAGATGCACTCCGTGGCCGACGAGGAACATAAACCTGAGGGAGAGCAGGAGCAATAGTAGGGATAACAGGTGCAGAAAGTAGAGGGTCGTGTAACTGACCTCCTTCTGGAGAAAAATATGGAACATCCTAAAAAAATGTCACATCAGCATTGAAAAAGTACTTATGTAAGGTAGGACTATAGCACCTGTATCGCTTTTGAGTACGGGAATAACCAAGAAATATATACTTGTGGGCACGAGGATCAAGTTTGTCACGACCCAGATTTAGATTATGATTAAACGAAACACAACCAGACACTTTTGGGGGAAGAGTAAACGGGTTTTTGTCAGGGAATAGCATCTAAAATGGAGATTTTCCCTTAAGAACACGAGAAGGCATTCTATTTATAAGTGATGCAGCTGTAAGAACTGCATCACCCCAAAAAGGCTTAGGAACATGTATTTGGTTCATCAGAGCACGAGCAATAGCGAGAGTGGGCCCATTCTTTCTCTCAGTAATGCCATTTTCTCGAGGAGTATGAACACAAGATGTCTGGTGTATAATACCCCTGAACTTGAGAAATTGTTCAAACAAACGTTCTTTATATTCAAGAGCATTATTAGTCCGAAAAGCAAGAAGTTTGGCATTAAATTGATTTGAAATTTCAGCAAGTTCCGGGTTAAGACCTGATAGAAATTTGGCGACTCGAAATTCCTCCCGGTGCTGTTGCTGTTTCTTCAAATTTGTAGACAATGGCTGATAGACATTAATTTCATCCCACATACCTTTTAGAGTAGAAAAATACTCTTCAACCGAGCGATTTCACTGTCGGAGAGAAAACATATCTTGATATAACTGATAAAGGCGAGAGGGATTCTGGTCTGAAGAGTACATCTTTTGCAGAGTGTTCCAAATATCCTTGGAAGTTTCCAGACAAGTAACATTATTAAAGACCTCGAGTTCCAAGCTGTTCCATAGCCAAGTCATAATCTGTACATCCTCTTGTTCCCATGTGGGAACTTTGGTGACATCAGCAGGTTTTGTGGTAGTAAGATAAGAAGCTTTGCCACGAGCTTGTAGAAAAACAGATACAGCTCGGGACCATTGAAGGTAATTGGAGCCCTTCAATTTGGTACTTGTTGTTGACCCAAAAAAGAGAGAATCCTTCGATTCAGATTTGTCTCCCATGATAAGAAGAGGAAAAAGAGAGAGAGGAGATATTCACGAGATAACCAAGATGTCGAGAGGGCTGGAGTTGGTGGTGGAGCCGACACGCTGATGGTGGTGCCGAGATGATGAGATGCCCTTTGCGGTAAACCGACTAGAGCCGAGAGATTGGTGGGGTTGCCGAGAGGGTGGTGCTGAAAATCAGAGGAATAACAATTGCAGAAAAAAATTCAAAGGATTTACTACTCTGATACCATGTCAGAAGGAATTTAGGAAGAATCCAAGATGTTATTCTTCTCTGAAGGAGGTATCAATATATAGATTACAATCACAACTAAATAAGGAAAAAATAATCAGATCCTAAATTAGCTCCTACAATCAATCTGTATATAATTGATTCCTACAATTAAGCTATACAACTAACAATCAATCTCTACACAGCTAACAATCAATCTATACAGCTAATAATATACTAACAACAAAACTTAATGGGGATAAAGCTCCGGGTTCAGATGGCTTTCTTTAGTATTCTTTCAGAAGTGTTGGAGTATCATTCGAGAGGACCATATGCCAGCTGTAGGAGGATTCCATTCGAACATGGCATTCATGAGGAGTGCTAATGCCATATTCCTATCGCTCATCCCTAAAAAGGAAGGAGCAGTGAACATCAAGGACTTCAGACCGATCAGCTTAGTGGGCAGTTTTTACAAAATTATATCTAAGTTGTTAGCAAACAGATTGAGAAGGGTTCTTCCTTTTATTATTTCTTGTACTCAAAGTTCCTTTGTGGGAAATAGACAAATTCTGGATGGGGTGATGATTGCCAATGAGTGTATTGATTCCAGAAGTCATGAAGGAAGATCAGGGCTGCTTTGCAAATTAGATATGGAAAAGGCCTATGATCGTGTGAATTGGGGATTTCTGATGTATATTCTTAGGAGGATGGGTTTTGGATTGAGATGGAGAAGATGGATTGAAGCATGCGTTACCACAGCATCTTTTTTTGTATTAGTTAATGGAACTCCGGTGTTTTTATGTCCTCGAGGGGCTTACGTCAAGGAGACCTGCTATCACCTTTTCTGTTCATTATGGTTACGGAAGGTTTAAGTAGATTGGTGGATAGAGCAGCAGATTGTGGATTGTTGGAAAGGTTTTCAATGGGAGAGGGAGTTGGAAACATTACTCATTTGCAGTTTGTTGATGACACTCATAGTTTGCAGCGACTCACAATCATAGTTGAGAATCCTTAGAAGTCTTCTCTTATGTTTCGAAGGGTTATCGGGTTTTAACATCAACCTTGGGAAAAGTGAGTTGATTGCTTAGTTTGAAGGAGAATCTTGGATGTAAGGGAGGCAAGCTTCCAATCATCTACTTAGGTATTCCCTTGGGAGCTCATTTCAAATCCAAATCAAGTTGGAATCCAATTGTGGAAAGGATTGAGCGAAAACTTGCTCTTTGGAAAAGCAGATACTAATCAAAAGGTGGGAAAATTACTCTTTTTAAAAGTACACTCTAATCATCGTACTTATCTCTTGTCTATACTTAGAATCCCATCCTCTGTAGCTAATCGTATCGAAAAGCATTAATGTGATTTCCTTTGGGTTGGTAGTGGGGAGGAACATAAGTTCCATCTTGTGAAATGGGATCTGGTCTGCAAACAATTAGAAGTTGGAGGTCTGGGTCCAAGGCATTTGGAGAAATTTAATACAGCTCTTTTAGGGAGGTGGGTGTGGAGGTTTGGGATTGAGAAGGAAAGCTCATGGAGGCAGATTATTGCTGCCAAGTATGGCGTTGATTCAGGTAATTGGAGCTCAAAACCAGTTAGAGGCTCTTATGTTGTGGTCTTGTGGAAAGCCATAAGATGGGTGAGTAGGTTTTTCTTGAACGGGATTAAGTTTAAAGCAGGCCGTGGTGTTAAGATCAGATTCTTGGATGATATTTGGTGTGGGAACTCTAGACTCTCTCAAAGGTTCCTAGACTTGTACTCTGTTACAACACAAAAGGAGGCTTGGATATCAGAGTGCTATAACAGATCGAATGAGGATACATCTTGGTACATCCCACTTAGGACACTGTTTGATAGGGAGAGAGATTGGTTCCATGGCAAAACTGTTGTCAGAACTTCATCCTATGGAGGTTGGACAAGGTGAAGATCGTCTATGGTGGCAGTGGGAGAAGAACGGGAGTTTCTGTAAAATCCTTATTTTTGACTCTTTCTTCTCATGAGGAGGTGAAGTTACCGAATTTAATATGGCTAGTTCCCATCCTTTTTAAGGTAGCTTTCTTCCTGTGGTCAGCTTTCCTCAATAAAGTTCTAACGGTAAATCATCTTATTTTAAGAAAATGGCAATTAACAAACAGGTGCTGTTTATGTAAAGTGGAAAGCTAATCAGTGGAGCATCTATTTGTGCAGTGTGTTGTGGCCCTTCACACATGGAACTTCATTTCGAGATTCAGAATGATGTGGGCAATGCCGTCGGATTTGAGGAAAGCTATATATGGGTGGGGGTGGAAGAAGAAAAGAGATAAGTTTGGGCTACTATGGAACATAACTCAGCCGGTCATTTGTTGGTCACTTTGGAAGGAGAGAAATAATCGCATCTTTAGAGGGAGCGAACTAAAAGAAATAGCTATTCATGCGAAGGCGTTATCCCTAGCATATCAATGGGTGCGCATCTGTCTAGAATTTAAGAATGTCCCATATCCAGCTTTTGTCAATGATAGGGATGATATCTTGATTGGGTAATTTCATGTAAAGAGTCTGGCTTTGTGGTCCAGTGTTGTACACTGTTCGTGTACATTGGGGGGACCCTGTCTGTAATATTCTTAAAGTTAATAAAAAATCTTTTTGCTGATATATATATATATATATCTAAACAACAAGGAATTAGGAGAAGATTGTTTCAGTGAAGAATCGTATTTCATTAATACTCAGAACAATATACATGTACACTACTTATAGGCTATACAAGGCACTAAAAAAGGAATGGGTGGGCATCTGTCTAAAAGAAATAGCTATTAAAGAGTTGACTATACAACTCTGTAATAGCTATACAACTAATTTTCCTTATTTACAGAGTTGACTAGGCCTATATTTAAACATAAAATACACCAAGACAATCCTTAGAGATCAGCAATCAATCTCAGCCGAATACAGCAAGGCAATCCCTAGAGATCAGCAATCAATCTCAGCTGAATATTCTTCTTTCCAACATTCCCCCTCAAGCTGGTTTGAAGATATCTTCCATAGCCAGCTTGCCCGTCAATTTCTCAAATTGTTTCTTGGACAGTTCCTTTGGAAGAACATCTGCAATCTGTTCATCAGTTGGGATATAGGTCATACAAATCTGCCCGTTCTCTATTTTCTCCTTGATGAAGTGCTTGTCTACCTCAACATGCTTGGTTCT